>VDFB02024894.1:0-36201 GCA_007258455.2 Sequoia sempervirens
TTCTTCTTCCAAAGGATCAAAGAAATTCAACACATTGATATATTGTAACATTCCACCAAACAATCCATGAATCCCCTTCAAGAGGTTTAGGAATTGAGTTCCAAATTCCCACTAAATCTAAAATACATTTAGTGATTTTTAGATGAAATATATTAAGTTTAAAGGGGACTTGAGAGGAAAGATCTACATTTTGCAAAAAAGAGGAGAAAAATATTGGAAAATGATCTAATAAATTTGTTGAATAATCCACCTGCACACAATAATCCAAGGAAAACTCAAGTCTAACTAGATGTTATGAAAAATAAAAAATGATCCAATCTGTTCAATTTCCTATCACTACCTGGTCTACAATTAGACCAAGTAAACCAATTATTGTCATGACTGGTGAATTTATTATGAATAAGATCAATAACTCCAAGAAAATTTTGACAATAAATTCATTTTTCAAATTCATCTTGGCTATGTTTAAAATAGCTAAACCAACTTCAATCCTCATGATGTTTGATTATATTAAAATCTCCTCCCAATACCCAATCAAGATTAGGAAGAATTCTAGACATCCAATCCCAAAGAGCAACTCTTTCTTTTGGATCATTAGGAGCATATATAGAGCAAAAACCTAAGGGTTTTCCATTGATAAAGGAAAGGGACCAAGAACAATTATGTGTTAGGTCCTCTCCCTTATCAATGACATATTTGGATAAACCTAGTAGTTTAGAAACTACATTCAATTTCCCACAGAATCTATTCTTACATTTTTTTGAAATAATATAGATAACTTATTCAAATTTTTACATCAAGTTGCCTAGCTCTAATTGTTCTGAATTTTCATTGCCACTTAAGGGCTTGTTTGGCATACCATGATCCTGCACATACCCTAATAATAACACGTATGGTTTCCATTTCACTAGAGTATCTTTGAATTTAAACTTTCGATGAGGCTGGGAAATCCCTCTCACATTCCAAGATAATATCTTACAATTCATGATGAACCAAATAGAGGGTTATTATCCTCTTGTGATGAGACTACAAAATGATTAGAGATGGTAACCACTTGTTCATTGTTCAATTTTCATTTGAACCAACTAGTGGAGACCTTAATCTTTGTCTATAATTAGGAGGATAGGTCTACTAGGGGATTTCAATAAACCAAGAGAGTGAAGATGGGATGTATCATTGGGAGTAGAGTAGGAAATAGAAGAGGAAGAAGATGCTTCTTTTCTCTTCCGAGTAGTTCTCGAATCGTTAGTCATAATAACATCTTTATACAATATATTGTCTACTAAGGAGGGTTCAAAAGGTGTAGAATGACTAGAAGAAGGAAGAATAACATTGGTTTGTAGGGAAGGTTAATGGAGGATTTTTAATTATTGACTTTGAAAATAGGATGGGATTATTGAAAACCTTGATTGGAGTAGCTTGTGAGTGTGAAGAAGAAGACTTGTTTTTCCTGATAGGAAAATCTCGAATCAAAAGACCATATTGTCAGCAAAAAAGCAGACATTTGGATTATTGAAATAAATTATTAGTTGATCCAATTCAAAGCCTTAACCAAATAATTTAATATTCTCTAGAAAAGGTTTCTCAAATCAACTTCCATGCATACCCTTGGATGGACTCTTAAACTGGAAAATTTATCAAAACTTTGCTTGCACCATATGAATTTATCAAGTTGGGATATAATATCTTTCAAAAATGGTCTAAAGGATAAATTTAGAAATGGGAGTTCCAACCACATGGGATAGTGAGAATATGAAGGGCCTTCAAGATGAAAATCAAAGGTCCAAGCTTGCAAATAACAAACTTGTCTGCATATAACCCATGTGCCATATTATAAAACTTCTTGAGCATGCTCATGAAATTTAAACATGAAAGAGACATATCCTTTAACCAACCCTTTAATTGATTCAATAACCCAACCTCTGTTTTCCCAATTTTGTTCAACTCATTTATAAAAATATAATTCAGTAGGGATTCCTCTTAAGAAAATTAAAATAACAATTTTGTCTTGATTTTCAACAACTTCATCAGGGAGCTAGAATTCTAAGGTTTTACCTTGATCTTCTTTTGCATCTTATTAATTATCTTCTTTTCTCCATTTTGAATAGGGGTTTCAAGTCTTCTAAGATTGTTTGTCTATTCTACTCTCCTAAATTAGGAACATCCTCCATTAAAACCATCTCTTTGTTGGATTCCAATGAAGGGTTTTCTTTACCAATCTTGCTTCTATTTTCATACCCATTTATAACCCTTCCTTTCTTGGCAGCTCACACTCTGTTCTTTATTTTTGGATACACTTTGCCTCCATAAACCTAGAGATAAAAGGATTGATGGTAGAAGACATATGAGTTTCCATACCACCACACCAAGGATTTTTTGTCTAGAAGGATTCCAGAGTAACCCCATTAAACCTTGCATAAAAAATGCAAATTTCCTGTAATAATCATCACCACAAGGGATATAATCACACTGTTCTCTACACTTTTTTTGCAAGGGTTTATCTTGAAGGTGCCATTCTCTGCAATATTTTATCTCCTTCTATAGGGTTTCTCTTTCCCTGCAAGGCTCTCAACACTTCATTTGGTATCCTATTACTTTTTTTTTTTTCATGTAGAGTTCTAATGTTTATGTATATTTTATGATGTTTATAAGTGATAAAAAGTATTATATTGTCAAAAATAAATTTATGTTTGTATTGTTCAACAAAATAATTGATTAATATGTTTTAGAATTATATTTTACCATTTAAATTATTTTTAACGAATGATAGATGGTCAAATTAATCAATAAAAAATGATGTGTGAAGAAAGATGCATTCTTAAGATGGACAAAGAAAATTTAAGCTTTATTTCTTTATTTTTCTTGAATTTTTCATGTATATTATTGATATAAATTCAAACTTGGCTTGAATTGAGTCTATATTGAAACATATTTACTTTTAACCATTTCAACAAGCCTTTCCACCTAAATTTATCTTTCCTTTTGGTCTTACAATACTATTGAGAACTTTACAAGAAAAATCTAATAAACTAGATAAAATAAATTTACCTTTTCAAATGGGAGGTTTTCAAATTTTTGAAAAGACATTGCATTAAATGAAGAAAAGTTTTCCAAGTCTAAAAATGATATTATTCTTCAAGCAATGATTATCCATATTTGATGGTGCGACATTTATTAAACGAGTTAAAGTCTACCCTATCAAACTAAACAAAGGGGCATCTATCAATCATAAACTGGGTGGCATTGTACTCATGAAGAAAGGTCTTGACATGGCCATTAAATAAAATTTATTTTTATTACACTTTTTATGGTGTGTAGTTGCATCAACTAAGAAATATTTTTCATATCATTGTATTCTACAAACTTGACTCACCGCTAATGTGTGTGAATCATTAATGGAAAGCACAGTCACAATTCACATTGATCTAATAATATTGATTACTATTATTTGTAAGACAACTAAAAGAAAGAAAAATGAAATATGAAAATAACATAAAGATAAAGCATCAAACAAACCTGTTAACCTCAAATGAGCTTTCTCCTTAGATTGAGCCAAAGTCAAGTGCACCCAATGTTCCACTTGATTTTCTCTTTTGATGTTGTTGTTGGGTGGAATGTGGTTTATTATGGAAATAACATGATGTTATTATGAAGATGGATTGGATAGAAGATAGGAAAACATGTAGTTAGGATGATGAAAGATGATAAAACCAAGAGAAAAGGATTTCATTTATATATTTTCTATGAGGAAAGTCAATGGCCAAGATGAATTGCTTAATGGATAGCTAGGATTGAATGAGAGTGAGGGTGTGGATTAAGGGCTTACCATTGTGAAAAGTGTCACAAGATGGAGGCATGAGAATGACATGTGTCAAAGGTGTAAGACCTAGGTGTTCTCACACATGTGTGAGCACACACATAGGGAGGCTCATGAAAGAGACTAGTGAGAGAGGTAGGGTGACCGCCTTATGGCATCTATAAGAGGAAGGGTGGCTTCACATGTGAGAGATATTCTCACACATGTGTGAGAAAAGGGTAGGGTATTATGGAACTTTTCAAATGATGATAAGTTTAGCTCTTGATCCATGTAGATGGATTCAATGGCTAAGATTGAATGGACAAGGATTAAGGGTGAGATAAAATTAAATGTTAAAGAAAATGATAATTGTTATCACCTGGGATTGCACCTTGTTGAACTAGGTCCAAAATTTCAATGACACAATGAGAATGATCTCAAGGTATGGGACTAGTGTGATGAACTCTACTTCATCTTGTTGAGATTTTGGTGGAATCTTAGAAATTGCATTCATTGAACAATATACCAACACTTGACAACTTTGTATAGTTTAAAAAATCCATTCTCTTGATTTTAGACCATGATAATATTTCATGACAAAGTCCATATAAGAGAATCACATAAAAGTAAATACTATAATTTCCCAAAGCTAACTTTATCTGCATAAAATGAAGAAATGATGAATATAATAAAATATTCTAGTTTTAATTTTTTCTCCTAGAACTTTCATTCCATATTACTCTTGTGGCTACCCTTTAAAATTATGTCTTTTTTGCTTTTAATGGTGGAAAACCTCTTTCCCTTACTCAATGGAATGGCATACTAGTGGCTTCTCTCTCATACTTTATTGGTGAAATGAATGCTACCACCCCCATAGAGCATATTCAAGATATTGCAAACATCTGCTCTGTGCATAATATGACATGAGATTACAACCAACTTTCATTCATGACTGGGATGAGCTAGGAGATAAACTTTTCCAACAATTTGAAGATAAAAGTGATCATCTCTCCCTGATTGAGAAGTTGACTCCCATAAAAAGGGCCTCCCATGACTTCATTTCAAACTTCAACTTTAGATTCCAAAAGACATGGAACATAATCCCTTCCTTAATTAAACCCTATTAGACATGATTGGGCTATTGTTTGTAACAATAGCGATCTGATGTATTATTGGGCCATCCTTGTTTGATTGCAATCATAAAATCATATCAAAATCTAGGGTTTGAGTAGAAAATAAAAATTCAAAAATTAGAGTAGAATTCAGAAGTTGGAAATCAAAGATTTAGAGCACATTATAAATTAGATTAATTAAGTAGTTTTTCCTATATTATTTTTTCACATAACTTATATGTTTTGGAAAGTGTTTGCAATAATACATTGAAAGAGAAATTTGACAATCTCCTACACATTAAATTATACCATGTCTAATCCACCCATGACTTTTGAGATTGCCTCAATACTCTCCACCTAAACCTACACGAAAAGGGCATCTAGTAGTGTATTTTTAAAATAATGAATAAAGCTATTTAAATACTAATAAACTCACACTATTGTTGAATATATAATAAAGTTGAGATAGTTGTACATATAGAGGAGTCTTTTAACATTATTTATATGAAAATTTATTTTTTTATACATGGGCCTTGGTTTGTCAGCGGAGTTTAATGATTTTAAATGAGCCCACCAAGGATCAAGTCTTGCTAAGTGCAAGGCCCCAACACCACAAGGGATGAGATTGAGATCGTGCCTTGGGAGATTTTTGATAAAGTGAATGCTCCTCAATCTTTGGATCTTAGTAAAATAGGTTTCAACCTAAGGCTTGTGCTCCCATATCAGGTAGCAAAACAATCTTGTGGATGATATATAAAAAAATACTTTTTCTATAAAAAATTGTTGGGCTTGTGATATTATTGTATAGCATGTCATTGCATTGTTAACTTGTAGGTAAAAATATTTGAGCATTTAAATTGATATACAATCTATATTTTTATACATGACATAAACTATTTGACAAATTTTTTCTCATTAAGATTAGATGCAATTCATAAAAAAATCTTATCTCCTTTAGAAAATTACAACCTTTGTCTTAATACCAAAATATTGCCTAATAGTTAACCTTTCCTAACAAGAGACTAGAGAAAATTGAGCTTCCTACCCTCACATAACTTAAGAAATCTTTACAATAGGATTACCTTAAATTCAACCTTGACATGATTAATAATGCTAAATTATTCTCTATAACATGATCAATTAAGATAGATCTTTAATACTATTATAAAAAATCCAAAGACAACATTGAGATAATGTTTGCAAGCTTGTAGTTGTAGAGAAAAGAAAAACCACAAACCCATATGATAGAAGCAGTGAGTATACAATCTAAAACAATGACAAAATAATGAAAAATAAAGACAATACACAATATTTTCATCTAAAAAAACTCTTTCAAATAAAAATCCAACACAATAAAAATTTTACTATTACAAAAACTTAAATTTTCTCTAATATAATAATGTATCTTTCAATATATATATATAGAAATATTGAAATGATTTTACACATTATATAAAATCTTTCAAAAAATAACAGTTTTTCCCAACAAAATTAATAAACTCAATAATGAAAATTCAAATTGCAAACTCAGAAAGCAGAGGAAAAGGCAAGGGAAAGCCCAGGGAGATATGGTCCAGGCAGAAGACAACAATGAGAAGGCTACTATGGACTGGGGAAACCAGGACTTAATATACAGTCCTAAGGAGTGACGAGCGCTTGGTCCTTTGCTGTTTCTGGTTTTTGTCTTGTTCCTATTCTCGGGTTGGGTGCCTTTTTTGTTATGCCTGCATGCACCTTATCTTGTTTCTTGCTTTTCTTGTTTTTAGCTTCTTAATTTAGTCTCCTGCCCCCTGGACTGTGGTTCCTGGTCGTGATCTTGAACCTGTTTTGTGGTCTATCTCTGCTTTTCTTATTGTTTCTAGATTCAGGGCCCTTTTCCCTACTGATTAATCAAAAAACATCTGAGCCTACTGTAGCAAGTGTAAATGAGCCCCATGATCCACAATTAACCTATGAACTCCGTAGTTTGATAGGATTAAAATGTTCTTCAAGTGCAAATGCGGATAAATTTATATACTCCATGATCTTTTCTTTTGTTCTCCCTTTTCCCCTCTCACGTCATGCGCAGGATGCATGGTTAGGAAATTCACGACATGCTATATATTTTCATCAGAAAAGTTTACAAATAATTTTATGCTAAGATCAGGTTAGTTCCAGAGATGTTACAAGCAGCTTTGTGGGTATTGTATTTAGAAAGCAACTAAAAAATACTCTAATTTGTTTTATTGTTTTGCTGACTCTTTTTTTCCATAAATGAAGTTACAGTGAAGGTGAATAAATGGGAAGCGAATGACACATAACATAGGAAATCTTCATAGCAGGCTTATGTTAAATTCAATTCCACTGCGATTGATAATGCTAAATTAGTAGCATTGTCCTCTTTATCAAATTGGTCCTGGAGTGACATTCATATTTCTATAGCATTGCCAACTAAGACAGTTCTTTAATACTATTAAGGGAATTCAAAGATAATATCTGGGTAATGTAACTTTGTAACTTTATTAAGTTTATTGTTGTAAGGAAAAATAAGTCCACTAAATTTATATAATAGAAGTGTAGAGCTGCAAAAGATTTACATTGCAAACAAAATTAAAGAGGGATTTCATTAAAATCATTTGTCATATTGCATCCAATATATTGGATTTTTAAAGTCATTATTTTCTTATTACAGATGATCAAAAACTCACCAAGTTTGTGAATTCAACTATACACAAACCAACAAATCACTGCATGCCCCATCTTGCTCTTGAAAGGACTAGAGATGAAACAAATGTTTCACATGCAAGGAATCATCCCTGAGCAAGAAACTAACTTGGGATGATAGATGTCCTCCTGCCTCCATTTTCTCAAGCCTCCAATATGACCCCTTTAGATCTTAGTCATTAATGATTTTGAATACATCATTAGTAAATGCATAAAAGTGTGCATACATAGGGATGTCGAGTTCAACTCATAATGCATCCATTACAATAAAAAAACTTTAATGTATTTGAGATAACCACCCTATTGTTGCATTCCCATGCCTTCAAAATTTTGGAAAGAAATGAAAAAAAAAGACTTCAATAATTACTTCTGTCATATGAATGATATCATTAAATTAGAAATGCCAATGACATATTGAAACAACCAACAAAATAAGTGATACCTTGCAGTTTTAAACACCTTTTTTTACCTTTATTGCATCCTTCACCAACACATGTAAACAATCAAATTATAGGTATTGACTTTCTCCCTTGCAATTCACACTCAAATCTTCAAACTCAAAAATGTGTTCTTCCTTCCAAATCTGTGATTAATGAGTTGCATATGAAATATCTTCCAATCGAGAACTCCATATGCTATATGTTATTTCCTCTTTCAAAATACTGGATGTAGATTTGCAAGATCCATGAACATCATGAGCATATTATACACATGTGGTAGTTACATATGCAACAAAACAACAATAAATCAATACTTTATTGCTAGTACTTGATCATCTAGAGATGTTAGTTAACAATTATATTCAAACAATTGGGAAAGCCTTCAAGCAGCCAAGAATAAATCAACACCTTTACACAATTCAATTTAAAACACTAGTTTCTCTTGGTAAATTTGTATGCTTTTGTGGATGTTCGTAGAGGAAAACAAGGGAGAAGCAAATTCAATGGAAATGCTATTTAATAGTGGCTACTAAAAAAAACCTTTCAAAATTTGTATTGCCTCTTGTCAATGTTCAGACACTCAAAAAATGAACACCTTCAACTCTCCTTCAAGTACAATGCATCTATCAAAAGCTAAGCCCTTCAATATGATCAAAAGAACTTAACACCCTTCTATTGCAAATTTAATGCCTCTTCAAAGTGTAGATTTCAGTGGTCAACAAATGCACAAGCCCAACAAAATGGTGACAACCATCAAACATTCAACAACCAACAATCAAAAGTTACATTTATTTCTTCTCAAAGCCTCTTTCCTTCTTTTTTTTCAATTTCAGCGCCTAAAATAGATACTCAGAACAACATATAATTCAACACAATATTCAACAACAAATTCAATATTGTTACCAAATTTTCAATGCCATTCCAATTTATAAGCCTCCAGTACAACCTCCTTCACAACCCATGGTCATTTTTGCTCTAATACCAATGAAGAGCAGCTAAAGACTTCAATTACAAACAAAATTAAGGAGAAATTTCATTATAATCATTCGTCACATTAAGTCCAATATATTGATTTTTTAAAGCCATTATTTTCCTATTACAGGAATAACTTCCCACCCAACTAACTAGCCTAATAACTAATTATTAAATGTAAACCTTAATTTCTTAACAAGAAGTGGGGTGTATATAAAGTTTGAAACAATGATATATAATAATAAAAAAAATCATTTGGGAAAATCTTTAATGTTCAACTTTCCTGCAATGCTTATCCAACAATATAATTATAGATTTTTGATATAATTGATATTTAATGTTAGATATATATTTTTATATCATAAATATTCAAGTAAAAAGTACATGTAACTATACTCTATCTGAATATAGATCTAAAAATCTAAATGGTACCTGAAGCAGTCCTTTAAAGTTGTTTAAAATTATTCAAACAAATAAAAAAATGATTATCTTCAAGTTCTTGTTCATAATTTATCCTCCCTAGACATGAATATTTCATAATTGTAATAGCATGTAGATTGATCTCATATTTTTGAGCTTAGAGAATAATAAATAATCCTCTCTCGACATAAATATTTCATAATTTTTTTTGTTGATAAAAATGCATATTACAAAGAGAATGCAGTAAAAATTGCAAGAAAAACTTGCAAATACATAATAGTCCAGCAAAAACACTAGCAACATACTACAAGAAACATGAAGATACAAGATGGTAGAGTTGTAGTATCATGAACTACAACAAACTACATGAAACACTTGAGAACTATAGAAGCATTTGAGAAGAGAGAAACATCAACAAAGACAACATAATGAACTATAGTCAACAATAATCACTAACATAGAAATGTAGTTAGAAATAGTAGAATCATACTTGAAAAAAAGTGTAAAATCACCTTCTCGGGCATAACAATTTTTTTTTTTTTAACAATTCACCACAACTACCAATCTTAATCGACCAAACATATTCCAATTAGATTAGATGGACTAAACTCAAAAGTTCTTCTTTCATCATGGTGATAATAAATCAACATCACACTTATATGCTTACACTCAAAAGTGCTAAGCTCCTACAACTAGGGTCATTCTTAGACCCAGACCTAATCCTCAAGGGTTCATGGTCACCTTGCCTGCGTATCCCCTCGTGGGAATCAAAGGCTTTGTAATTCACCTACAATGTCAAAGGGAGTTCAATCTCTCCTCTTGTAGGAGATCTATGATCTCACCTTTAACCCATGACTTATTCAGTAAGCACAAGTTATCACTTAGTTAATTATAATATAGTGATAATTTTTTTATAATAACTTGCCATCAAGTGTTGGGTCCATACCCAACATTAGTGTACAAACATTCACAATATTCACTAGGGGCATATCATTTAACATAATCCAAAAGATTGTATACAATGATTTTCACAAGCATACCTCCATATTCACAAGTTGATTAGCTCATACACAATACAAGTATAAAAATGGGTAGATCATACACAGGTCACAAGTGCAACAGTGACTAGATCATACACAGATCACAAGTATAACAGTGACGAGACCATACACAAATCACAAGTGCAACAATGACTGGATCATACATAGATCACAAGTATAACAGTGACTAGATCATATGCATGTATCACAAATACATTAGTGGTTGGCTCCAGCATACATCACAAATACACGGTGATAAGATCCAACCTATGTCACATACACAGTGACAAGCTCCAACATCCACCACAAATACATAGTGACGAGCTCCAACATACATCACATACACACACAAGCTCTAACATACATCACAAATACATAGTGATGAACTCCAACATACATCACATACACAGAGACAAGCTTACCCATTAAAATGGCTAACACATGTTTATAATGCATCCCAGATAGAATGAATATTGGTGCATTATGCGCTACACCATGGGTCTTATCCTTTCTTCCGATCTTCTGCACCATTGGAAAAATGGGTAGAGGATTTGATACATCCCATACTACACTGCAGGTCCGTCTTCAACCCCACAAGGCTAAGTATATACTCTGATAACTGAGAAGGGGATTCGGTGCATCCCATACTACACCACAGGTCCATCCACCATCCCAAGGGGTTCTCCAAGTAGTGAACCTACCAAACTCAATGGATTCCAACTTCAATCACCTATAGGCCACCAACAATAAGTCTGTCCACCTAGGAAGAAGTAGCTCTCAACATATACCACCTTGTGACCTTAGTGATATTGTCAACTATCTTCTTCACAATCCCAAGTAACACTAGCCTCGATCACTTTTGTGCCCTCAATGACAACCAACAAACCCCCTCGATACAATAGTTAGCCTCATATTACTATTATCTGCACAGATGGGTTCCTACCCATGCAATCATTACTATATCTTAATCATAACTAGGGTAGCCAATAGCAACCTTAATAATGAGGGATTTCATTACAATCATTTGTCATATTGCATCCAATATATTGGATTTTTAAAGTCATTATTTTCTTATTACAGATGATCAAAAACTCACCAAGTTTGTGAATTCAACTATACACAAACCAACAAATCACTGCATGCCCCATCTTGCTCTTGAAAGGACTAGAGATGAAACAAATGTTTCACAAGCAAGGAATCATCCCTAAGCAAGAAACTAACTTGGGATGATAGATGTCCTCTTGCCTCCATTTTCTCAAGCCTCCAATATGACCCCTTTAGATCTTAGTCATTAATGATTTTGAATACATCATTAGTAAATGCATAGAAGAGTGCATATATAGGGATGTCGAGTTCAACTCATAATGCATCCATTACAATAAAAAACTTTAATGTATTTGAGATAACCACCCTATTGTTGCATTCCCATGCCTTCAAAATTTTGGAAAGAAATGAAAAAAAAAGACTTCAATAATTACTTAGGTCATATGAATGATATCATTAAATTAGAAATGCCAATGACAAATTGAAACAACCAACAAAATAAGTGATACCTTGCAGTTTTAGACACCTTTTTTTTACCTTTATTGCATCCTTCACCAACACATGTAAACAATCAAATTATAGTTATTGACTTTCTCCCTTGCAATTCACACTCAAATCTTCAAACTCAAAAAATTGTTCTTCCTTCCAAATCTGTGATTAATGGGTTGCATATGAAATATCTTCCAATCGAGAACTCCATATGCTATATGTTATTTCCTCTTTCAAAATAATGGATGTAGATTTGTAAGATCCATGAACATCATGAGCATATTATACACATGTGGTAGTTACATATGCAACAAAACAACAATAAATCAATACTTTATTGCTAGTACTTGATCATCTAGAGATGTTAGTTAACCATTATATTCAAACAATTGGGAAAGCCTTCAAGCAGCCAAGAATAAATCAACACCTTTACACAATTCAATTTAAAACACTAGTTTCTCTTGGTAAATTTGTATGCTTTTGTGGATGTTCGTAGAGGAAAACAAGGGAGAAGCAACTTCAATGGAAATGCTATTTAATAGTGGCTACTAAAAAAAACCTTTCAAAATTTGTATTGCCTCTTGTCAATGTTCAGACACTCAAAAAATGAACACCTTCAACTCTCCTTCAAGTACAATGCATCTATCAAAAGCTAAGCCCTTCAATATGATCAAAAGAACTTAACACCCTTCTATTGCAAATTTAATGCCTCTTCAAAGTGTAGATTTCAGTGGTCAACAAATGCACAAGCCCAACAAAATGGTGACAACCATCAAACATTCAACAACCAACAATCAAAAGTTACATTTATTTCTTCTCAAAGCCTCTTTCCTTTTTTTTTTTCAATTTCAGTGCCTAAAATAGATACTCAGAACAACATATAATTCAACACAATATTCAACAACAAATTCAATATTGTTACCAAATTTTCAATGCCATTCCAATTTATAAGCCTCCAGTACAACCTCCTTCACAACCCATTGTCATTTTTGCTCTAATACCAATGAAGAGCAGCAAAAGACTTCAATTACAAACAAAATTAAGGAGAAACTTCATTATAATCATTCGTCACATTACGTCCAATACATTGATTTTTTAAAGCCATTATTTTCCTATTACAGGAATAACTTCCCACCCAACTAACTAGCCTAATAACTAATTATTAAATGTAAACCTTAATTTCTTAACAAGAAGTGGGGTGTATATAAAGTTTGAAACAATGATATATAATAATAAAAAAAATCATTTGGGAAAATCTTTCAATAAAAATTTTTACTATTGCAAATGTTCAACTTTCCTGCAATGCTTATCCAACAATATAATTGTAGATTTTTGATATAATTGATATTTAATGTTAGATATATATTTTTATATCATAAATATTCAAGTAAAAAGTACATGTAACTATACTCTATCTGAATATAGATCTAAAAATATAAATGGTACCTAGAAGCAGTCCTTTAAAGTTGTTTAAAATTATTCAAACAAATTAAAAAATGATTATCTTCAAGTTCTTGTTCATAATTTATCCTCCCTGGACATGAATATTTCATAATTGTAATAGCATGTAGATTGATCTCATATTTTTGAGCTTAGAGAATAATAAATAATCCTCTCTCGACATAAATATTTCATAGTGTTTTTTGTTGATAAAAATGCATATTACAAAGAGAATGCAGTAAAAATTGCAAGAAAAACTTGCAAATACATAATAGTCCAGCAAAAACACTAGCAACATACTACAAGAAACATGAAGATACAAGATGGTAGAGCTGTAGTATCATGAACTACAACAAACTACATGAAACACTTGACAACTATAGAAGCATTTGAGAAGAGAGAAACATCAACAAAGATAACATAATGAACTATAGTCAACAACAATCACTAACATAGAAATGTAGTTAGAAATAGTAGAATCATACTTGAAAAAAAGTGTAAAATCACCTTCTCAGGCATAACAATTTTTTTTTTTTTTAACAATTCGCCACAACTACCAATCTTAACCGACCAAGCATATTCCAATTAGATTAGATGGACTAAACTCAAAATTTCTTCTTTCATCATGGTGACAATAAATCAACATCACACTTATATTCTTACACTCAAAAGTGCTAAGCTCCTACAACTAGGGTCATTCTTAGACCCAGACCTAATCCTCAAGGGTTCATGGTCACCTTGCCTACGTATCCCCTCGTGGTAATCAAAGGCTTTGTAGTTCACCTACAATGTCAAGGGGAGTTCAATCTCTCCTCTTGTAGGAGATCTATGATCTCACCTTTAACCCATGACTTATTCATTAAGCACAAGTTATCACTTAGTTAATTATAATATAGTGATTTTTTTTTATAATAACTTGCCATCAAGTGTTGGGTCCATACCCAACATTAGTGTACAAACATTCACAATATTCACTAGGGGCATATCATTTAACATAATCCAAAAGATTGTATACAATGATTTTCACAAGCATACCTCCATATTCACAAGTTGATTAGCTCATACACAATACAAGTATAAAAATGGGTAGATCATACACAGGTCACAAGTGCAACAGTGACTAGATCATACATAGATCACAAGTATAACAATGACGGGATCATACACAAATCACAAGTGCAACAATGACTAGATCATACATAGATCACAAGTATAACAGTGACTGGATCATATGCATGTATCACAAATACATTAGTGGTTGGCTCCAGCATACATCACAAATACATGGTGATAAGATCCAACCTATGTCACATACACAGTGACAAGCTCCAACATCCACCACAAATACATAGTGACGAGCTCCAACATACATCACATACATAATGACAAGCTCTAACATACATCAAAAATACATAGTGATGAACTCCAACATACATCACATACACAAAGACAAGCTTACCCATTAAAATGGCTAACACATGTCTATAGTGCATCCCAAATAGAATGAATATTGGTGCATTGTGCGCTACACCATGGGTCTTATCCTTTCTTCTGGTCTTCTGCACCATTGGAAAAATGGGTAGAGGATTTGATACATCCCATACTACACTGCAGGTCCGTCTTCAACCCCACAAGGCTAAGTATATAATCTGATAACTGAGAAGGGGATTCGGTGCATCCCATACTACACCACAGGTCCATCCACCATCCCAAGGGGTTCTCCAAGTAGTGAACCTACCAAACTCAATGGATTCCAACTTCAATCACCTATAGGCCACCAACAATAAGTCTATCCACCTAGGAAGAAGTAGCTCTCAACATATACCACCTTGTGACCTTAGTGATATTGTCAGCTATCTTCTTCACAATCCCAAGTAACACTAGCCTCGATCACTTTTGTGCCCTCAATGACAACCAATGAACCCCCTCGATACAATAGTTAGCCTCATATTACCGTTATCTGCACAAATGGGTTCCTACCCATGCAATCATTACTATATCTTAATCATAACTAGGGTAGCCCATAGCAACCTTCACCTCCATGAACCAAGTGAATGTCGGCTAGTCCCAGTAGTAGCCCAAACATTGGTCATTGGCATAGTCCAATGACTACCTATCACTGCTTAAATGTCCTAGAGGTTCATTCTTGGGCAGGTCATACATGATGTAAATCACAAATCATCATCAAGAGATACACTAGCCTATACATAAAGACATCTAGATATGGAGTTAGTTTTCAAAACACATACAAGTTACATGGAACCAACATGAGATGGGCTTCACCCAACATATACATATAATCAAATACCCATTGTAAAGTAGTTAAATCCCTTACTTCATTTTATTTAATAGAAGCTCCTATTATGTGTTAAATATAAGTTATTAAATTCCTTTAACTTGATCATACCCATTTGGTACCCATTCAGTCTCAAACTAGAGCTTACAAAGGAGGAAAGATAAAACTATCTAGGAACAACCCCAACCCTTGGAGTTATCCCCCCCTAAATCCTCCCCCTACGAATTTGAGGTCATAGGGACATCCTTCGCCCAAGGACCACCTACGTTTCCACTTTCAAAAAGATCAAAGTCACTCGTAGTTCTCCTTACAAAGTATCTCAAAGGATACCTACACACAGGTTTCCCATAATCAAGATTTTGCTAACACTCCCCCTTAAGGGTATTGATGTCTTGAATTAAACTTGACCCATTGTTTTTCATAAACCAACTTGAATGTCCTTGGCTTCATTTTATCAACATAGGGGTTAGGCTTCCTATGCAACCTGAAATTACCTTGGTTCACACAGAGCCATAGGAAAGCACTTCCCTTTGAATTACATACTAGATTCAATTTGAGGTTCATATACTTAAGGGGTCAACAAATATCTTTGAAGGACATCCAATAGTATTTATAAGATTGTTTTAAGTATAATTAACGCCTGAATCTTACTTAAGAAAATTGGCAACACTGATTGGACCAACATATGAAAATATATAAACCAGTAAAACATTACTAATAATATTCATTTTCTAATTTCCTTTACCCTATCGTGCAACTCCATATTCTTATAATAGTCTAGTTTTAGAGTAGATAGCTTATTCATACTCCCCCTTTAAGTTAAACCTGACCTTAACAGTCAACAATAAAGTATCAAGAAATTATTCGTAGGATTTATTTCATAACACAATCTCAACAACATTGTCAACCTAAACAATTGTCACCCTCCACCTAGCATGCAATCATATCATGGTTTACTATAGCTATAATATCCTTCATTCACATGTAATAATTCCAATATCAAGGTTCTTGTATTTAAGAGGTTGATAGAAATCATGTAGTCATATAAATCATTTACCATAGTATCAACAATTTATCAAAAGTGTCAAGTTTCAATGTTAAAAATATGTTTAGTAAACATGGTTGTAGTGCCACTAAAATTGTGATCTTGTAGGTGAGCTTCAAATTGTCTAGTATGAGTTATTAAGCACTTTATTAATTTGCATCATATCATTTCATTATATTAATATCATACCACGGTTGCGATATCTACAATTACTATGTTATATCAAATTCACTAATAGAGGTGATACCTTGATAAGAATGCGAAATGTGTGTTTCTTTACTCTTACCATATTCTTATAATAGCTTAGACCAATGACTAGATATTATTTACTTTTACCATTTATACTAAATATGAACTTAACAATAGATTATCCCCTATGATAGCACTAGGTTCACAAATCAACCCTTGTTCTTAGATTTTAGTGGTCATAAGATGTATAAACATCACAAACTTACATCACATCTTCCAATGTCCAAAATAATGTGACAAATAGAAACTCAATACAAAACAACCTAAATGCAAAGTCTTTAACTCAATAAATAGTTTTCACATTCTAACACCCAATTCCCTACCCTTCGTAGAATATCAACAACCATCAAAACATTAGAACTTACACAAGCCATGTTTGAATGCGGCTTGAGGCTGGGTGTGGAGTCTCATATAATTTTTTGGCAAAATAAACGCCCTTTAGACATGAAATTTAAGCTATAAACTATAAGCTTGATAGAGCATTCACTGTGCATTTCAGATGATGAACTATAATGGGATAACAAAGATACAGGGAAATTAAAGACTCAACCAAGCTTGGCAGGAAAACCCCTTGAACATGGATTCTAAGGTTAACAGATCTCTAAGTTTGATCAAGCATCCTTGGATTGGGGGAATAGAATGGAATGAGAAAGATAAGGCTGGGTGCGATTCTCACGTATTGTTTGGCAAAATAAAGCACCCTTAAACATTAGACAATAATTGTAAGCCAGACAATGATCTAAACTTGATAAAAACATTCACAAAATGGCTACAAGACAACTAAATTGGGGCTTTCATACATACTTTTAATGGGACGTGACCCAATTTGTTTACAACGCATCTTAGTGGTCTGTAAGGATATGCACCCCAAATAGAATAAACAAGTTCTCTAAGAGTCATATTTGGGCAGTGCTAAATGCAACCTAATTTGAACGAATGCAAGAAAAACTATACTTATAAGATTATGAGCACAAGGGAAGCCGAATGGTTATGAAATTCGTAAGACTCTTGTTCACCAGCCTAGATAATCTCCACAACATTCACGTCGCAGGTCACCTACGTCCTCTCTCAGGCTAAGCCTTTTTCTTCCAACCCTTTTACGCTTCAATGGACACCCCCAGTCTATTCGAAAACTCTCCTTTTGAATCAAGAAGTGAGGGGGCTGATAAGGGATGCGGAGTCTAACTTCTACTCCCAACAATAGCGTTCTCTGAAAGTTTCTAAATCTTTTTCAACAAACCAATTTATATGTATATCCAGTGATTGGCGTAGTCCCGTGGGACCACGTTTCTTTAAGGGACTCTTTATCCTCCTCTGTGTCCTCTCTCAGCATTTTCTTCCCAAAATAGACTTCAAGTTTACACATTTGGAGGGTTATGACTCCCTTTTCCCTGAGCACTGGCCTTCCTGCATAGCCAAAAATTTTCCTTTCTGTCCTCCCTCTCCAACAGCGCGTGCCTCCTGCATTTTCTATCCATCTAATGCCTCCCCCCCCCACAATGAAATTCACATCTTCTTTTTATCAACGTTTGCTGCTCTCATCTAGGGAAAAATCTACCTCAAACTGCCTAAAGATGCACCTTTATGGAGGTTGCGGGTCCAACTTTCCTTTGTGTTCTACCCCTGCGTTCTTCTCCCAAAGGCAAAGCTTCCATCTGTAGAATGAGGGGTCACCGGGGGTTTTAAGACTGCCAAACACCTCTCTTTTTTAACCTTGCGAACTGCACAATTTCCACCCTACATGGACAGGGGTGCCATACTTATTAATGGCACGTACACTTGTTTTGTTCCATCCATGTCATGCTTATTAATGGCATGACCTTCTTAGTCAAGCCTGTGCCTTCCTCTCATCCTATCACGATTAATGCCCACACAACAGGACCATAATGTATCCCATACCTTATTAATTCGAATGTATTGACGACACTCTCTTTTTTTCTTTAATTTATTTTATTCTCTCTAATTTCCACCTTGGACGCATCTGACAGGGATGCGACAAAAAGACTTTAGGCCCTGTGATATAGAGACCTTCTTTTGCTGAATAATTGATTAACTTGTTATAGCATGCAAATTGATCGCATCTTTTTGAGCTTGGAGAATAATGAATTATACTAGACATTTTAAAACATATCAGCAATATATGTACTTTCTCAACTAATAAAATGTATGCACATGGTTAGGAAAACTTTAAACAAGAATTACAATTTAACCAACGATTTTTTCTACAAAAGCCCTCATCATCTCTGTCAAGGTGCAAATGCTTTTCCAAGCTCCCATTGGATGCAAATTGAAGAACCAAACCTTGGAAGCCAGGATAGTAAAATGCGCTTAAATGATCTGATGAGGCTACGGTGCCGAATCCTCACTAAAACTTTGCATTCTGTGTTAAAGCTCTTGTGAGCTTCTTCATTCTGTAAATTAAGAGCCTTAATGGAAACTATCTTACCATCCCTCAAAATGCCTTTGTGTACTGATCCGAAGTTACCCACTCCAATCAAGTTTGCCTCATCAAATCCAGTTGTTGCAATGGCAAGATCTTCATAAGAAAATTTTGGATAGCTGAGCCTTTGAAAAATAAAGTTTGAGAGACGAAATGGTTGTCTTGAAAATTTCTGCCTCCATAGCATTCCTATAATGAAAGTGCATAATACAAATGCAATGGTTCCGACAAGTGATAAGACTAGTTTTCTGAGCAGTGTGTTCTCTGGGTTTGATTTGGGCATGGAGGCAATGAATAGTTTTTTGGGCCACATAGGCCAAGCCGCCAAGTGATGCAGATCGGACTTCACTACCTACACCCGAGTCTACAAATGTTTCAAGTCCTTTCTCAACTTAATCCATAACACCCTGCAGCCAAAATCCTAAACATATGCACAATACTTTTGTTCACAACAAAGAAACGAAGAACAACCTTTAGCTTAAACTACAGAACATGTAGAAAGAGAGAACATGAATAGACGCTGAAACCACTGAGTCTACAAATGTTTCAAGTCCTTTCTCAACTTAATCCATAACACCCTGCAGCCAAAATCCTAAACATATGCACAATACTTTTGTTCACAACAAAGAAACGAAGAACAGCTTAAACTACAGAACATGTAGAAAGAGAGAACATGAATAGACGCTGAAACCATGGGAATAGCAAACTTCCATTAGAAAACAAGCCCATAAAATTTTGTGTTATTCACAGCTGAAGAAACAAGAGTTTTCTCCTTGCTGACATCCAGATCCTCCCGAGAAAAGCCAAAACTCTCCAATTAAAGGAGCTAGCTAAAACAAAAATCAACTTCCCAAAACACAGTTGCACAAAACCAAAAAAAGTAACGGATTGACAAAGGGAGCCAGCTGTCAACCGTTACACATCTACCAGTCAAGGACAGATTCGACAGTTACATTATCTTCCCGACCTTTAAAAAAGTCTGAACCTCCTAGTTCAGAAAAATCAACTTGCATAACCACAAGCGGTTTGATCTTCAATGTTGGGATTCCTTGGTACAATTTGAGCTATCATCCAAGCTTCCAACCCATGTTTTTCTAGGGACAGGAGTCCAATGCTGATTCCACCATTCAGTTGAATCGATAAAGCTAGGCAAAGTCTCCAAAGCAAAATCAATAAAATAATCACTACTGCAATCACTAGTAGACTTGAAATTCTTTCCCTTGGTCCAATCACACTTCACATCACTCCTCTCAGATTGGGTAAGGCAGTTACTTTGGACTGAACTTTGAATTACATTCTTAGAAGTCTTTGATGATTGTGCTTAAACTCCCCCAACTCGCCATCTCCTTGAGAATGAAGGTCACAGTCAACTGAAACTCCAACACCTATTTCTCGAGGCACACATATAATCTTATTAGTTGGATTTTGTTGCAGCTCTATATCAATTTTTGATTTCATCTTATTCTTCAAATCATTTACCTCATTTTCTCCTAGATTTTCCTCCAACTCTTTTCTCGGTGGAGCTAGAATTTTATTTTTTTCTTCAAGCTCAAACCTAGCTTTTGCTAGAAGAGGCAAAGCTATCACTTTAGATGCTCCTTCCTCTTTCCATGGTTTTAAGAGTGTTTTCCTTCCTTCATGTTGGACCTCATAGGTGTTCTCTCTATCTTGATGGATTACATTTCGATCATATTGCCAAGGTCTACCCAAAAATAAATGGCACACATCCATCGGTACCACATCACAAAACACTTCATCCACGTATGGACCAATTTTGAAAGCAACAAGACAAGATTTATACACAAGTACACTATGATCTTTTTTTAACCAAGAAATCTTATAGGGATTAGATTTTGGAACACAAGCAAGTTGTAGTTTGTTAACCATTTATGTACTTATCAGATTATCAGTAGATCCGTCATCTATGATCACCTTACATACCTTGTCCTTACATTTGCATTTCATTCGAAAGATGTTCTTCCTCTTCCAATCAACTTCAAGGGTTCTTTTGTCTCCAAATATCCAGGTTTTTCTTAATATCAAGTTCTCTCCTAACTCAACTTCAGCTTCATCTATACAAGGTTCTTCCTCTTGGGCTACCATCACCCTTTTGGGGTTTTGAGGACAATCTATAGCCTTGTGGGCTTCATCACAAATAAAATACTTCATGGGCTTCCACTCTCCAGGAAGTAGTTGTCCTCGACCTCTACCTCTAAAGCCTCCCTTTCCTTTGAAGTCGGTCTTTACATTCTTGCCTTCTTTTGACTCTTCACCTATGGTAGTTTCCAAAGAAACCTCTTTCTCTCTATTTTGTTTGCTATCATCCCTTTTACTCACTTTTTTTTTTTGGTTTAGTTTCTCCTCTGCCTTTAAGGCATATTCATAAGCTTAATTCATCATAGGTACTTTCAACAATGTGAGCTCATCCTAAAGTTGAAATTTTAGTCCATTGACATACCTAGCTGCTATTTTCCCTTCACTTTCTTGTATATCTATTTGAATTTGAAGCCTCATGAACTATTCAGTATAAGCCTGTACTGACTGATCCTTTTGTTTCAAGTTTTGAAATTCTTTTAACAATTTTTGTTGGTAATCGGAGGGAAAAAACTATGCTCTCAAATGTTTCAGCATCTTAGGCCAAAGCCTAATTTTATTTTTTCCTTCTTTTCTTCTCGAAATCTACATGTTCTCCCACCATAGGGCTACATGCAACTTCAACTTGGATGCGGCAATTTTCACTCTTTTTCGGATCATCCTTGTCAATATCCTCCATGTCAAAGTACTTCTCCAACTCTTGTATCCAATCTAGGAATAGATCAAGGTTGAGCTCACCTTTAAAATCTAAAATATCCACCTTTATTTTGGAACTTTGTTTAGTCAATGTTTCAATAAGCCTCTCTATAGGTTCTAGAACCCTAGTAGCATTTACTAACTTTTTTGATTCCTCTTCGGACTCATCCAATTGTAATCTAGTCTCAAGGGCCTCTAGCCTTCTAAACACTTCACCAACGTTTCTTCGAGGGCCTACATTCCTCCTGCCCCTTCTTCCCCAATTCACACGGACTCCCCTTTGGACCATCACAGTTTGCTCTAATACCAAAACTGATGCAAATTGGACCTCATACCTGCACCCAAGTCTCCAAATGTTTCAAGTCCCTTCTCAACTTAATCCATAACACCCTGCAACCAAAATACTAAACATACGCACAACATTTTTGTTCACAACAAAGATATGAAGAACAGCCTTTAGCTTAAACTACAAAACATGTAGAAAGAGAGAATATGAATAGACGCTGAAACCGTGGGAATAGCAAATTTCCATTAGAAAACAAGCCCATAAAATTCTGTATTATTCACAGCTGAAGAAAGAAGAGTCTTCTCCTTGTTAACTTCCAGATCCTCCCGAGAAAAGCCAAAACTCTCCAATTAAAGGAGCCAGCAAAAACAAAAATCAACTGCCCAAAAAACAGTTGCACAAAACCAAAAAAAGGAAGTAACGGATTGACAGAGGGAGCCAGCTGTCAACCGTTACACATCTGCCATTCAGGGACAGATTCGACGGTTACATTATCAAGGTTTCCCATAAACAATGCTATGACAGTTCTATTTGGAAACAATCCTCCTCCTGGAATTTGACCTGACAAATTATTGAAAGAACATCCATTTCTTGGAGATTTTGTAAATTTGGAGAGCGAATTTGGTATTGGGCCTTCAAAGGCATTGTGGGACAGATTTAGATGCTCTAATGCTATGCAGTCTCCAACAGCATATGGAATCATCCCAGTAAGTCGATTTCCAAAGATGTCTATGGCTTGAAGCATTACAATTTTATTGATCTCCTGGGGCAAGAACCCTTGCAAAAAATTCCATGAAAGATTAAGATAGAATTGTAGAATTTTAAGGCTGGCAATGACTTCACGAGGTATCCTTCCCCGTAGTTTATTGCAAGAGAAGTCAAGGAGCTCCAACTTCTGGCATTGCTTTGAACTAGCAGGGATCTCTCCTGATAAATTGTTGTGCTGAAAATAAAGATATCTAGTTGTTGGGAGCTACAAAGAGAATCTGGTATTTTTCCAGATAGGTGGTTGTGATTAAGGTTCAGGAGCCCGAGATGTTGCATTTGACCTATTTCACTAGGAATGCTTCCTCCTAGTTTGTTCCCAAATAAATACAATGTTTACAACTTGTGGAATCTTTTGATTACAAATGGAATACAGCGTCTGAAAAGATTATGGCCCAAGTCTAAGAAGGTTATACTTGTCAGATTGGCAATTCGTTGAGGTATGGTTCCCCTTATCATGTTGTATCCTAAACTCAGGAGAGAGCGATTGGAAGACAGTTGACCAACGGATGGAGGCAAAATACCATTAATAGAATTATATGACAGTGCTATCAATTCCAGACGGGAGCAATTTGTGCAAGCAGTGAAAAAAGCCAAGTGTTTCTGCTGGTACTACCAAGTTGATTATGGTGTAAGTGAAGCTGGGTAAGGAGGCTTACCTTACCAAGCTCCTTTGGCACAATTTCTAATGGAGTTTGGTATATTTCCACTAAGCTGATTTCCCCACAAACTAAGGCGTTGCAAATTGGCGAGCTTGGTACCAATTTCCCACAGAATATGTCCGCTCAGCTGGTTTTGATTTAAATCCAATACATTCAACTTTGACATATTTGTTGAGGAGGGAATGCTGCCTGATAAGTGGTTATAAAAAAGACTAAGCACCCGCAGGTGAGTGAGCATGCCTACTTCAGGGGGGATGGAATCTTGGAGATGGTTTGTTGCCAACTCTAAAATAATCAAGGCAGACAGATTTCCCAAATAGCTGTGTTGCCTGATAAGTGGTTACCTAAGATATCAAGCAACTACAGGTGAGTGAGCGTGCCCGCTTCAGGGGGAATGGGACGTTGGAGATGGTTTTTTGCTAATTCTAATTTAATCAAGGCAGACAGATTTCCTAAAGAACTGGGAATTGGACCTGACAACTGATTTATGTAAAGGTAAAGCACCTGTAGTTGAGCCAGGGCTCCCAATTCAAGAGGAATGGTACCTGTAAGATCATTGTCCGCCACATCAAATGCAACTAAGGTGGACAGATTTCCTAAAGTGGGGGTAAGGTACCGGTGAGATTGTTTACTGCGAAGTCGAGGTAATTCAAACTTGGGAGGAGACCCAGCTCTGGTGGAATTCTGCCATGCAATTGGTTACGGGAGAGTGCCAGCGTTAACAAACTGTGGCAAGCGGAGAGAAAGGGCGGAATGATTCCTTGTAGTTTATTCTGGCCCAGCCAGAGTATCTGCAGATGGCGAAGCTGACCAAGTTGAGGTGGAATGTAGTGAGAGCATTGGTGGAGAGATCGAGCAGAGGGAAAGATTCCCAAGAACAGGAGAAATGGTGCCATCCAAATTCATACATTGAGAGCGAGGATACAGTGAGAAGAGGGATCAGGTAACCCAGTCCAATTGCAGAGGGGGAGAACGGGGAGTCCAGTCTGCGAAGTTTTGTTGTTGTTCGAAATGGCAGCTTTGAATTGTAAGAGTAAATGTTGTTGTTGTTGTGAGAGATTATCGAGAGAGTGAGGAAGACCGGAGATTGAGGATGGAAAGCATGAAACAGAACAACATAAGAGGAGCCATGGTAGACTAAACAGAGCAAACCAATACAAGAGCAGCACCAAACACAGGCGATACATAAATTACAGGTGAAGATAATTTTTTGTTTTGATACAATAACTTATTAAGTAGTAACATCAAATTAAAACAACATGCTCTACAAATCATCGATCAGCTAAGATAAAGTAAAAAAAACTAAACTTGGTCTAAAAAGAACCTGCACACAACTGCAGTTTATTACTCAAATAGAAATTAAAAAAAATGCGTTTTCGATCATGCATGCCTTCATTTTTCCCATAAATGAAGTTACAGTAGTGAAGGTAAATAAATAGGCAGCGAATGATACATAACTTAGGATCTTCCTAGCAGGCTTTTGTTAAGTTCAATTTCAATGCGATTGATATTGCCAAATTAGTGGCATTTTCCTCTATCAAATTGGTCGCAGAGTGATGCATATTTCTATAACATGGCCAATTAAGACAGCTCTTTAATACTATCACAGGAAATTCAAAGATAATATCCAGGTAATGTTTGTATGTTCATTGGCTTAAAGAAAATAAGACAAATTGGGTGTATATAAAATTGGAAACAATAATAGAATGATATAAATAAAAAACAATATATAACCTTTTATTTGAAAAAAAATCAGATAAAAATGTCAGTACAGTAAAAAAAATTTACTATTGCAAAAGTTCAATTCAACAATAATAATTATAGATCTCTGAAAATCTGATAGACATACTTTTTTAACCATAAATACTCAATTATATATGCAACTACATGATATCTGAATATCTAAATATACCCAGAAACAGCCCCAAGTTCCATTCTTTAAAGCTGTTCCAAATTATTCAAACAAATTTAAAAATAGATTATCTTCAAATTCTTGTTTATAATTTATTTCATAATTGTTATAAATGCAGATGATCTTATCTTTTTGAGCTTGGAGAATAATGAATAGTCCTCTGGACATGAATATTTCATAGTTGTTATAGCATGCAATAATAAATATCGAGGAACAAATGAAAATAAAAATATTAAAAAATTGGGAATATAATGAAAAGGAATCGGGATGACAAGATAACATATTCGATATTTTAAACCATTTCAGCAGTATATGTACTTTCTCAACGAGTAGAATGTATGCACATGATTTGGAACATCTTTCTTGTTTAAAGAAATACAATTTAACCCGAGGATTTCTAATGAAATTAGACAAGCTTGACACAGAAGATAAACTTTAAATAGCTAATAAAAAGCACTAAAAGTACTTAAATGGAACTCAAACATCTAAAATGTCGAACTTTGACTGTCATATGCCGCTAAAGTAGTGGGATTGGTATTGCGTATGAGGTCTGATATGGTAGATGCTAAATTGGAAGAAGCTGCATTTCCTGTGAAAGATGTCTTGAGTTTCTCCAAGGCCCTGGCTACATCTCTCATGGAGGGTCGTTCTCTTGGTGATTCATTGGTGCATAGCAATCCAAAATGAATGAAAGAAAGAAGAAATCCATTCTTTTCCATGTTTGCATTCACATAACTCAGCAACCTACTATCAACAATATCTGCCAGTCTATTTGGAAAAGCCAACCTCACCCACTTTTGCAAGTTCGGGTCTCCCACAAACATGTCATCACTTGGCCTCTTCCTTGTAACCATCTCTAATATCAGAATTCCATAACTGTAAACATCTCCCTTTATAGAAACGCTCCCACCCAATCCATACTCTGCAATCGATTATGTTAATGAAATTCTTAAAACGATATTAACAGATATGCTAATCCTAATGTAATGAAAATTTCTGAAATATTACCTAGAGCAATATAGCCAATTGATCCTCTAAGTACAAATGTTGTTGTACTCAATGAATCTGTGGAACTTGGAGTACTAGTTAAACGGGATATACCAAAATCAGTGACAAGAGCTGTCATGTTGGCATCCAGGAGCACATTGCTAGGTTTTAAATCACAGTGCACAATTTGGAAAGGACAGTCATGATGTAAATATTCCATTCCATGGGCTACATCTATAGCAATGCTCAAACACTCACTGAATCTCAATTCACAAAAGCCCTGATCATTTCTGTCAAGGTGCAAATGCTTTTCCAAGCTTCCATTAGATGCAAATTGAAGAACCAAACCTTGTAAGCCAGGGTAGTAAAATGCACTTATGATTCTGATGAGGTTACGGTGCCGAATCCTCCCTAACACTTTGCATTCTGTGTTGAAGCTCTTGTGAGCTTCTTCATTCTGCAAATTAAGAGCCTTAATGGCAACTATATTACCATCCCTCAAAATGCCTTTGTATACTGATCTGAAGTTACCCACTCCAATCAAGTTTGCCTCATCAAATCCAGATGTTGCAATGACAAGATTTTCATAAGAAAACTTTGGATAGCCGAGCCTTTGAGAAATAAAGTTTGAGAGACGGAATGGTTGTCTTGAAAATTTCTGCTTCCATATCATTCCTATAATGAAAGTGCATAATACAAATGCAATGGTTCCAACAAGTGACAAGGCTATTTTTCTGAGCAGTGAGTGTGTTCTCTGGGTTTGATTTGGGCATGTAGGCAATGAATAGTTTTTTGGGCCACATAAGCCAAGGTTTCCCATAAACAATGCTATGACAATTCTATTTGGAAACAACCCTCCTGCTGGAATTTGACCTGACAAATTATTGAAAGAAACATCCATTTCTTGGAGATTTTGTAATTTGGAGAGCGAATTTGGTATTGGACCTTCAAAGGCATTGTGGGACAGATTTAGATGCTCTAATGCTGTGCAGTCTCCAAGAGCATATGGAATCACCCCAGTAAGTCGATTTCCAGAGATGTCTATGGCTTGAGCCATTGCAATTTTACTGATCTCCTGGGGCAAGAACCCTTGCAAAGAATTCCATGAAAGATTAAGATAGATTTGTAGGTTTTTAAGGCTGGCAATGACTTCATGAGGTATCCTTCCCCGTAGTTTATTGTAAGAGAAGTCAAGGAGCTCCAACTTCTGGCATTGCTTTAAACTAGCAGGGATCTCCCCTGATAAATTGTTGCGCTGAAAATAAAGATATCGTAGCTGTTGGGAGCTACAAAGAGAATCTGGTATTTTTCCAGATAGGCGGTTGTGACTAAGGTTCAGGAGTCCGAGACGTTGCATTTGACCTATTTCACCTGGAATGCTTTCTTCTAATTTGTTCACAGCTAAATACAACCTTTCCAACTTTTGGAAACTTTTGATTGCAAATGGAATTCTGCCGGTGAAAAGATTATTGCCCAAGTCTAAGAAGGTTAAATTTGTCAGATTGGCAATTTGTTGGGGTATGGTTCCACTTATCATGTTGTATGCTAAACTCAAGAAAGAGAGATTGGAAGACAGTTGACCAATGAATGGAGGCAATATACCAGTAATACGATTGTCTGACAGTCTTATCAATTCCAAGTGGGAGCAATTTGTGAGAGCAGTGAAAAAAGCCAAAGTGTTTCTGCTGGTACTAACAAGTTGATTCTATTGTAAGTAAAGCCGGGTAAGGAGGCTCAGCTTACCAAGCTCCTTTGGCACCATTCCACTGAGCTTGTTGCTGTTTAAATTGAGTAGTGTGAGATTGGAACAATTTCCAATGGAGTTTGGTATGTTTCCACTAAGCTGATTTCCCCATAATTTGAGGATTTGCAAATTGGTGAGCTTGGTACCAATTTCCCACTGGGTATGTCCGCTCAGCTGGTTTTGTTCTAATTCCAATCTAGTCAACTTTGACAGATTTGTTAAGGAGGAAGGAATGTTGCCTGATAAGTGGTTTTCAAATAGAAAAAACACCTGCAGGTGAGTGAGCATGCCCACTTCAGGGGGAATGGGACCTTGCAGATGGTTTCTTGCCAATTCTAAGTTAATTAAGGCAGAAAGATTTCCCAAAGAGCTGGGAATGGGGCCTGACAACTGATTTGTATAAAGGAAGAGCACCTGTAGTTGAGCCAGGGCTCCCAATTCAAGAGGAATGGTACCTGTGAGATCATTGTCTCCCAGAACAAATAAAACTAAGGTGGACAGATTTCCTAAAGAGGGTGGTAAGGTACCGGTGAGATTGTTTACTGCCAAGCCGAGGTAATTCAAACTTGGGAGGAGACCCAGCTCTGGCGGAATTCCGCCATGCAATTGGTTACGGGAGAGTGCCAGCGATAACAAACTGCGGCAAGCGGATAGAGAGGGCGGAATGATTCCTTGTAGTTTATTCTGGTCCAGCCAGAGTATCTGCAGATGGCGAAGCTGACCAAGTTGAGGTGGAATGTTACCAGTGAGAGCATTGGTGGAGAGATCGGGCGATTGGAGAGAGGAAAGATTCCCAAGAACAGGAGAAATGGTGCCATCTAAATTCATGTAAGATGCATTGAGAGAGAGGACAGAGTGAGAAGAGGGATCACAGGTAACGCCAGTCCAATTGCAGAGGGGGAAAAGGGGAGTCCAGTCTGCTAGTGAAGTTTTGTTGTTGTTCGAAATGGCAGCCTTGAATTGTAAGAGTAAATGTTGTTGTTGTTGTTGAGAGAGATTATGAAGAGAGTGAGGAAGACCGGAGATTGAGAAGATGGAAAACATGAAAGAGAACAACATAAGAGGAGCCATGGTAGACCAAACTAGAGCAAACCAGTACGAGAGCAGCACGAAACACGGGCATTAAATGAATTATAGGAGAGAAGGAATAAACAAATTAGGTATAGAAAGCTGCTTAGTTTTTTTTTAATATATTGATCAAAGTTGTCAATCAAAGCTGAAAAAATTGCAGCCCTGAATGAAATGAATATAAAAGGACTAAGGACAGCAAGCAAACAGCAGTTCACAAAAATAACTCATTAACAAACTCAAAAATGTCCTTGAAATATTCAGGACTTAAAAACAACCAGCATTACAATTAACAAACTCACGACATACAATTGCTGCTTAATTTAATTAAGTTGACTGATTGATTTTTTAAAATTATTTTATTATTTTGTATGTCAAAATAGTTAAATTTTTTATATATAAACTTGATTGTATTTCTATGATGTATAGTTTTTATTTTGATATAATATTTTATTAAGTTGTAAGAAAATTATAACATATAATAGATAAAAGAGGATTTCTTTTCTTTTCAAAAAGCTTTAAAAAGTTTATCACATTTTATAGAAGAATTGTTAAAAAAAAGTTTATTCATGTTTTACAATGTGGTGTATATAAGTGAAAGAGTCTATTATATTGTTTAAAAGAAATTTATTTTTGAAGGGAATATCTATCAACTATATGAAGGTGGTGATGTACTCAACAAGAAAAACAAGATACATGTGAGGAGAGTCAATTCCTTCTATAGATATTATTAAGAGAGTGACCCATTTCTTTTTGACTCATCTAAAAATGGGATACAAATGAGGAGGGTCATGACACATCTCTTTCTATAGATATTATTAAAGAAGTGGTCCATTTCTTTTTAGGACTCATCTAAACATGGGCTATGTGTGAGGAGAGTCAACTTCTTCTATAGATATTATTAAAAGAACTTGACCTATTTCTTTTCATGACCCATCTAATTTATTTATATATAAATTATTGCTCAACAAAGTCATTTATTAATATATTTTAGAATTATATTTTTAACAAGTGATAAATGGAATCAAACAACCAATAAAAAATGATAAAGATGAGTTCCTAAGATGGACAACAAATTGAGATTCTTTTTCTTTTCTTTTTTGTTGTGCACATTATGAATTAGATTATTTTATAATAGTTTTGCTTGTATTTTTCAAATAACTTGTAGGTTTTAGAAAGCATTTACATCAGTAAATTGAAAGAGAAATTGGCAAAGCCTCCTACACATTAAATTAGATCATGTTTAATCCACCCATGACTAAACTATCTCAATAATCTCTACCTAAATCTACACATAATGGGCATCTAGCAGCATATTTTTAAAATAATAGACAAAGCTAAATGATAATAAACTCACGCTAGTGTTGACCACACAAAAATGTTCACAAAGATGAGATAGGTGTACATATAGAGGAATCTTTTAACACTATTTACATGAAAACCTATCTTTCTATCAATGGGTCTTTGGTCTACTAGTGAAATTGAATGGTTTTGAATGAGCCCACCAGGGATCTATTAGAAATAGGAGAATCTAGGAGATAAAAGACGAACACAATGAACAATATATGCAATATTGTATTTAGTTGACCCAAATGTAATGAGTACAAGGCCTTGCATATATAGGCAAGGATGATGCAATACACCTATGAGGTGAATTGATAAGTGCCCCATGAAGTGGCACAAATAAGTAAGCAAGTGTCCTATAGGTGTCAACCTTAGGAACACTTGGAGTGTGCAAACCCACAACCTCTATGACCAAGTCATCAACCTTGTGTGCCAAGTGTTGAGTGACCTTTGAGGTGAGATGGAAAGTCTTCCAACCTCAAAAGGTGTGTCCATAAGGTTAACCAAATAACTTGGTAACCTCAATAGGTTTAAATGTTGCACAATTTGGTTAGAAAAGATATTGTCTAACCTCATCAACCTAATTACAATTAAGTAGTGAATAGATTAATTATTCACACTAACAGGATCAAGTCTTCCTAAGTGCAAGAACTCAACACCATTAGGGATGAGTCTAAGATTGTGCCTTGGGCAACTTTGGTAAAATGGATAGCCCTCAACCTTTAGCTCTTTGTCAAAGAGGTTTAGCCTAGGGTTGGCACTCATATATCAGGTTTCAAAACAATCTTGTGGATGATATAAAATCCTTCATAAAAAAAATATTCAATAAATATTTGTTCGGCCTATGATATTATTATATAGTACGTTAGTGCATTGTTAATTTGCAGGTAAAAATATTCAAACATTTAGATCGATATATAATCTATATTTTTTGAAGGAAACAAAATAGATAAGATGCACATGATGAGGATTTCCATTTATTGCCTAGATTGAGTTACAAGTGGTGAGGATGATAAGGAGGCTTAGAACATGTGCATTAATCATGAAGATGGTGGAACATAGGCTAGAGTGTTAATAGGGGATTAATAGAACAAGGTTGTAGAACTTGTCCAAGCATACATTTATGACAACAAAGAAAGTAGAGATAGACATGAATGGGTTGAACAAACCATTCAACCACCCTTGTTAACGTTTATGAGAATCTTGGCACACATCGAGAAAGTACATTGTGTATGTGATCCAAGGGAGATCTGGGAATGTAAAGCATTGATAGTAGGCTATTTGGGTGGTTAAGGAGGATAAGAGGCATGTCAATTATAACACCTAGATATTTGAGTGATATTTGAGATAAGAGAGGCATGTAGATAGAGAGAAGAAGGTTCAAGAAAGAAATATAGATGGTGCACTAGGATTTTGGGAGGAGCTAGTAAAATAGCCTATTGATGCCAAGGATATAGTGTAATGTGGTTTAGGAGAGAGATTGCATAGAAGGAGAATAGTCAACTAGCAACATAAAGGGAAGATAGCTAGTAGAGAGTTATAAATAGTACAATTACGAGGGATGAACAATGGGAGAGCTATGAGGAAATCCATTGAGCTCTGGTCATAAGAGGAAGTGCATGGATGAAAAATTAAAAGAATAGTTAGTCGAATGTGGAAGAAAATTGATGGTGTAGAGAAGAGAGGAGGACAATATATAAGAAAAGAGTCATGTAGAGGAGGTTGCAAGAGAGAAAAAGATAGTGACAAAGAGGAGAATGATTAGTTAATAGAGTGTAAAAGGCATAGAGCACATGTAAGGAAAGAGGTTTGTTATGCTACAAATCTCTGACTCATTTTCTTTTAGCTTTTCACAAGCCATGTCCTAAGCATTTGCATGGATTCCATGGATGTAGCTTTGGGCAACATAAAATACTTGGAACTCAATTTCCAACATTGTCAAAGTACAATTCAAGTGAGGGGCAAGCTCCATCTTCTCAGATGAACCCATGTTACAGAACACCATCATTACTCTATGATCAATCATCTCCTTTATCTATCACCACAACTCAAATTTATATCATTTTACCATTAAGTATATATAAATTTTGAGATTTATAGCACACACAACTAAGAGAAAGGTTACACATGTTTTAAAACTCACCTTGTTTGAGAGAAACTCCATATTTTGAAAGATGAATTGCAAAGTAGATAAATAATTGAATTTGAGTCCCTCCCACTTTTCCTTAGTTCTTCTTCATGACCTTGAAAAAAAGGATGTGCCTCATCAGGTCTAGAATTTGATGGTCTATTTGGTTGCTTTTTAATTTTAGACTGTATATTACAATTATAAAATTTATTAGACTGTATCGAGTTTGACTTGCTATAGTTTTATATAACCGTGTGCATGACACTTTAAATTAAATTACTAAACCATAAAAAATATTATAGATAAATATAATATATATTTTAATTTATAATATATATATCATTTTATAATGTTTATTATAAAAAGACAAATTAATTTAGAATAGAATATAACTTTTTTGAATATTTTCTAATATGAATTTAGAGACTTAATTGTAAGAGTGAATTTAAGATTTTGACTTTTTTACTAATAGTTATCATTGTTTTATATTAATATATATGATTTATTACATTTATTATAAAAATATTTATTAATTTAGAATATTTTCAAAATAGAATATAATTTTTTTTAACTTTTAAAATATTTTTAATTAGATTTATTTTTAATATGAACTCAAAAACTTCTTGTTAATTATAACAGTAAATTTAAGATTATTACATTTATTACTAATAAATTTTATCATTGTTTTTAACTAAGTCTTGCATGAAGATAAAAATAAGATTTTTAAATATAGAATTTGTATGAGTTTGTAATCTAATATATACATAATAAGTTTCTAAAAGAAATTATAGTACAAAGCTTCTATATAGAGAGGTCATATGTAATTCATTATATTATCATAAAAATAAAAGTTGAAGCTTTGTGTTTGTGTGTTATCTTCGAGTATATTTATTCTACAAGTAATATTAGGACAGGTGAGAAAATAAAGTTAGACTATGAGTTGAAGAAGATCTTAGAAAATTTATAGTTTTTTTTTGTATTTGAATATATTTTCACCAAAGCCAAGAAGAAATCAGATCAGTTTGTTTTAGATCGCAACACCCAGCGAAGCTGCCAATTACACAGTAAAAAAAGGCTGTTGCATTTGTTGTTTAAGAAGAAAGAAGAAAGAACCTGTTGTTGTATAAAGGAGGTGAGTCATAGTTTGTTCACAATTGTAAGTAAAGGGAAAGATGCAGTAATAAATCAAGTGAAATTGGAACAAAAGAAACCAGATCTAAGTTTTGAAGGAGATCACTATCAAATTGTTTATTTATTTATTTATTTTTTTGTGTAGGACGACAAAATTCATATTTGTCATTGATTTCTATGAAAACAATCATTCTCAATGAGACAAGTTGAAGTTGCTTATTTGAATCGACTATAAAAAAGGTAGATTGTGAGATATGAAGTCTGGCCACCTTTTTTTGATTGAAGAAGTTGTGTGAAGGAAAAATGTCCCCTATTCATATTGTAGAATGAATTTTTTAAAAGAAAGAGGCACAACCAACAAAAGGTTTCCCTAGTTCTGTTGATAATGATGTTAGTCACACACCAACATTGTAAATAAATCCTTACAAACAAACCACAAGAATCTATCTTTACCTGAAAGAATGAACCAAGACAACCTAAATCTTTAGGCTGACTCAACTTAATCCCAAGGCTTGTTTTGTAAAGTCTTGACAATACTAGGTTTGCATCAGGGTTTGTTGTGATAATGTTGTTAATCACGAGGGGATCTCCTTCCAAATATCCCTCCCACCCTACCAATCTCTATCTCCTTCTTTCTCTCTATTCCACTCCCTCTTTCTCCACCCTTCATCCTTCCACTTTCCTCTCCCACTCCATACTCCTCCTTCCTTCCATTTCCTCCCTCCACCACCAATCCACCTTTCCTCCCACCCTACTAATCCATCTCTCTCTCTCTCTCTCTCTCTCTCTCTCTCTCCACACACACACACACACCTTACCAATCGATATCTCCTTTCTTTCTATTCCTCCCTACCTCCTTCCCTCCCTCCCTCCCTCCCACCCTACTACTCCCTATCTCCCTTCCGCCCTCATACCTTACAATCTCTATCTCCTCTCTCTCTCCCTCACACCCTACCAATCCCTATCTCCTTCTCTCTCTCTCCCTCCTACCCTACCAATCCCTATCTCCGTCTTCCTCCGCCTGCCAGTGTCATCATATGGTTTGGTGTGTGGGTCATGGTGGGAGGGGTTCGGTGAGGGAGTCCTTCTCCCTCCCTGTCCCTATCTGCCATTCCTCCTGGCCTAAGTTTCACCATCTCGCGCATAACCTTCTCCACTCTGTCACGCCCTGCCATCTGTCGCCATAAACCTGTTTGTCTCGGCCTGGTCACAATATGCATCGCCTGCCAGTCCCTGTAATCATTATATGTCATCCCGCAGCCAGTCACCAATGTTGTTCTCCATCGCCGTGCCGCTCCTGTTGCCATAACATGGCCTGCCTGCAGGTCCTGTTAAATAACCCTCCCCACCACGCAGTCATATATATATATATATATATATACTCTCCGTACCAGTTTACTTACTGTCATTGCTCTTTTGCCCTGCCAGTCAGCGTCATTGTAATAAACCCCGCACCCTACCAATATCTATCTCGTTCTCTCTGAGGGTGTGGGTTGGGCAGCCATGCATAGCCGTGCATGGCTGCCGTTTGGCCAAGGCGTGTAGGCATTATCTCCCTCCCTCACTACCAATCCCTATCTCCTCTCTCTCCCTCCCACCTTACTAATCCCTATCTCCCTCCTTCCATCTTTCGCCCTCTCACCTTATCAATCCCTATCTCCCTCCTTCCCTCTTTCTCTCCCTCCATCTATCCCTCCATATCCCCTTCTCTCTATCCCTCCCACCTTACCAATCCATATGTCCCTCCTTCCCTCTTTCTTTTCCTCCTTATATCTCTCCCACCCTACCACTCCCTATCTTCCTACTTATATCTCTCCCTCCCACCCTACCAATTCCTATCTCCTTCTCTCTCCCTCCCACCCTACCAATCCATATCTCTAGCCTTCCCTCTCTCACCC
>VDFB02024896.1:0-23719 GCA_007258455.2 Sequoia sempervirens
TAGGCCCATTTTGCACAAGAGGTATATTAGCAAGTTCATTTTTCAGATTTTGACATGAATGATCATTATTTTCTATTATCCAATTGGCAAAAATCTAGCAACTAGTTGTAGAGGACAAAAACCCTCAACTAGTTGACTTGAGTTGAAGTCTTGAGTTTGGTGAGTTAACATCCTAGGGCTATATATCTACCAGGCGATCAAAGCCTTATTTCCTTTGATAGGTCATAGTCTGCCATTGACAAGACAACCTGGATTTGAGTGAGAGGGTCATAGATTAGACCTACAGGTCGTAGGCCACCCTAATTGCCTACTAGGGAGCAATCAACAATAGTTTATCACAAGGCAGATAAGCTTTTGACCTACCATCCACAACCAAGGTGGCAAATACCAAGGAAACCAGATTGCTGTCAAATAGTTGTAGAAGTGTAGACACAATTCCAACTGCTGGTAGAGTGAAAGATATAGTTGGGGTGAGTTTGAATGGTGAAGAACTAGGATCCAAGTTACCAGTAGGGCGGACTTAGGTGGAACAATTTGTTATCATCCAAATGCCCAAAATTGAGCATTGGCACTGCATTTTACCAAGGACAGGCTCATCTAACTAAATTTGGCATTAGGCATGCTGGTGAAGTTGTTCCCATGCATCACTAGAGGTCAACCATCAAAAAACTGTACTTTGATGGTTTCATGCCTCAAAGTTAAGGGCAAATACTAGTTGGAAGGCGTTTCCAAATTTCTGAAAGTGACAACCTCCCACAACTTTCTAGTGCACATATCCTAGAAATCAATTGTAGATTAGATGTCATGTCCCCAATTTGATTTGAAATTCAAATTTTGCGAAGGTGGGAAAAAGTGTTTTTGAACACTAATTTTCTTATTTTAATTAAATATAATAATAATATTTTAAATAAATAAATAAAATAAATAATAAATAAAATAAAATAAGAATTCTTTTTGGGGTCGGCCCTCTTGAGGAATAAAAAAATAAAAAAATAAAAAATTGAAAATAAGCCTAGGTCGGACAGCTTGTGAGAAGGAAAAACTAGTATAAATATAAGGTCTTTGAGGCATTTCAGATCATCATTCAAGGAATTCATTTTCAGCAGACTTCTTCTCCTTAGGAGCAGATTTTGCATATGCTTTAGGATGAAAACCCTATTGCATAAAAGGGAGTTGGACGAAAACCTAACTCACCTTGTGGAGGACTCATAACGGAGTTCTATTTGCACTTCATTGGATGCATTTGGAGGTTGGAGCATCATTGCATAATCAGATTTGCAGATCAGATTTAGAGCAGAATTATTGAGGCATTTTGTGAGCAGATTGCATTAGGGATTTGCCCTAATTTGGAGTGCCACTTGGAGCAGACCTGAGCACCCACCTTTGGAGGGTGATTTTGCATTATTTGGAGCAGCAAACCCTAAGCACTTACCAAGGAGGAATTTCACCCATCTAGGGTTTGATATTTGAGGACTATTTTGCATATATTTGATATGTATAATCATAGTTTCAGATCTAATTTGTAGAGCAGAAATCTGGGCATATGTTTGGCATGTTTGAGCCCTTGAGTTCTTTGTAAAATCAGTCCAGAATATGCAGTTTTGTAACAGCAGAAGTTATCGACAGAAAATCATATCTGTATGTTGCATTTGGATGCCCTATCTTGTGTTTTTCATGGTGAATCTCATGTTTGATATGAATATCAATTGGTAGCATCATTTGGCATGTATTATTTGTCATGTTTGGGCACTTGTATGTTTGCTATGATATGTTGTTTGAAATCAGAAAATAAAAATCAGAAATCAGAATTAGGGTTTGAGCAGAAATAAAAATCAGAATTTTAGGGCAGATCCCATTGGGGATATTACATTAGATCCAAGGAGCGAGAGGTTTTTAGAGGCCACGGCCAGGTTTCTATAGGTCCATACTCAGATACTTGTAACTGTCTCACCAGCAACAAAATTCCATCATGCATTATATCAGGTCCATATCTATTGTATTGCCTTAGATCTAAATTAATTAATAATTGGATATTGTTATCAGTTGTGCAACTTTGTGATTGAAATTTCAATTTGGTTAATTATGTAAATTGAAGCAACATAAGTTGTTTGGTTATTTTACTGTGGCTTGAAGTTTGAAGATTTGATCTGCTAACATCTCTTTGAGACTGGTTAGGGTAGAATATTAAACCCTAAGGTCATTACATTGGTATGAGAGCAGTAGTCTTGCTAGCCTATGGGATTTATTTTAGTTTATGAAGTTGAGTCAAAACGATAAGAGATCCTTAGAGAGAGAAAGGAGAAGATTAGAGGCAGAAGTTGGTGTTGGAATTGCAGATAGAGGTAAGAAGAGGATAGCAAATTAGGAGGATGAATGGAAGGCCTTCATTCATGGATAGGAACAAATGGCACAAATGCTCATCCAAATGATGCAAAACATGATTAACACTAATAACCTCACCAAAGCTGTACAAACCAATGTTGTAGGAGAAGGGAGTAATTTAGATCAGAATGGGGCTGGAAATCGCACAAATAACAAGAACACTCCAATTGGATCAGCACCCAGACCCTTCCAGCTTAGAGTGGAGTCATCGCAAGAAGAGGAGCCCAATCAAGTTGCAAATGACTTAAGTACCTATATAGATGAGTACATGATGTTAATGATATAGCAGCTTCCAGGTTTGTCCCTTCCACACAGTGAAGACACAATAAACAGCCTATCGTAAGCATTTATTTATATGTGTCATTTAATAAATGGGTGCTTCTCTTGGCAACATTATAATTCTCTTGGGGGCCGACTTTATGTTGGTATTTATTATTTGTAACTATCTTATTTTGTATCTTGGCCGACCTTGCACATGAAGAGGTGCGGCCTCTCTCACATTTGTATATATACAAGGTCGCTTGCATTCATTTGTCAATTCATTCAAGTTCGTTTCATCTCATCCATTCAAGTGCGAATTTTTATCAAGAGCTGGGTGCGAATCTGATCAAGAGCAGATTGCGAATTTCTTTGAAGGGCAGATTTATACAGTCAGAAGTGCAGGTCATTATCTATTATTGTATCTGGTGAAGGTGCTGAATATTGGCCTCATTGTAAAGAGATTTGTTGCCATTATTTATATATATATAAGAGACTTTTGTTGCTGGGTTTTTCTCCCTCAAGAGGAGGGTTTTCCCAGGGCATCTGCTGTGTTATTGTGTCTGATTTTTAATTAATTTTCTGTGCATATAATCTGTTCACTAAAATTTACATGGTATCAGAGCGGGTTTGAGAGGATCGTGATCAAATTATTGCTAATCAGCATACCCTATTGTTCACTTAATCAAGATGGTGAATGGTTTGAAGGTTGAGGATAGACTCGAAGGTGCATCCAACTTCACATCATGGAGATTCAGGATCATGCTTACCTTGCGTGAAAATGACTTGGGTGAGTTCGTGGAGTCTAGCGTTTCTGAACCTGAGGAGGAAGAAGAAAAGTTGCAGTGGCTGAAGAAAGACATTAAAGCAATGAAGATATTGGTTGATTCCGTAAAGGATCACATTGTTCCTATCATCTCTAAGTTGAAGACAATGAGAGATATGCTCAAGACCCAAGAGATGCGTAACGTAAATCACCGGCACTTGTGACCTACAACAACTTCATCATGTGAAGATGGCGAAGGTGAATCAGTGATTGCATACTTTATGAGGATTGCAGATTTGAGAGATCACTCTCGACAATAGGGCATATGGTTGATGACAAAGACCTGACTATGCTTGCTCTCAATGGGCTGCCTTTATCTTGGGAATCATACATCTGTGTGGAATCGCAAGGTCGTAAATTGCCTAAGTTTGATCAGCTTCAAGATCCGGATTTCATTGCATTTAAGAGGAATCTAGGTTGATGGCAAGAGGCCTTGGTCAAAGTTCAAGGAATGAAGATATTCATGTTCTCGCCTCCCATACTTCAAAGAAGAAAGGAAAAGAGGGAAGGAAAGGATTCTTCAAAAGGAATAGGGACAAGGTAAATGATGATGCACCTCCATTTAAGAAGAAGAGGGAGGCAAGATTCACCGTTTCAGGTGTGACAAGTTTGGGTGCACTTCGCCAAGTATTGTCCAACAAGACTCAAGCAACACGGCCACCGCTATGGGATGTTGATGATGCCTCCTCAAAAGGATTCAAGTGGAATATTTGTTCTATTCAAGATATCAAGCAAAGCAGGTTTCCTTCTCCGACACACCAACACTTGGATAATCGACAATGGTGCTTCACGACACATCACCGGCTTTAAGGAGCACTTATCAAGTTTGATGGAAAAGGAGTCTTCTGAACAAGTCATCATTGGAGATGATGCTAGCTACTCCGTGAAAGGAATTGGGACCTCTATACTTCATTTGGATTCCGACATCTCACTTCAGTTGGGTAATGTTCTTTATGTTCCCGGAATCAAGCGCAATCTTATTTCTATTTCAGCTTTGGAAGATAAAGGATATCAAGTTGCCTTCTCCAAAGGCAAAGTTCTAGTGTGGATGGAGAACTCTAGTTTCAAGGATGCTCAAGTAATTGGAGTTAGACATGAAAACCTTTACAAGGTTTGCACATGTTCTTTACAAGCTTTGGTTCATGACTCTTCAAGTCTTTGCGATCTTTGGCATCGGAGATTGGCTCACTTTCACTTCTGAGCCTTACCTATCATGGAGAAGATGGTGACGGGCCTTCCTAAATTCAACCAGGAGCACGAAGGTACTTGCAAGGGCTGCGCATTGCGTAAGAATATAAAAGCCCCTTTTCATAGTATAGAGAAAATAGATCTAAGTGTATTTTAGACCCTATTCATTATGATTTATGTGGACCTATGTCTGTTCCTTCTTCGAGTGGTTTCTTGTATTATGTTCTTTTCATTGATGATCACTCTAGGAAGACATGGATTTATTTTTTGAAATCTAAAGAGTCTGAAGAAGTGTTGGATAGGTTTAAAGAGTTTAAAGCCTTGGTAGAAAATCTTTCTGGTAAAAGAATTAAGGTCCCTCGTGATTTGACACAATGGTAGGCTACACCTCCGGTAGTTTTCCTCGGAATTTTGTATTGATGCAGGGATTAAGAGGGAGTTTTGTGCCCTTTACAATCCTCAACAGAATGGTGTTGCAGAAAGAAAGAATAGAACGATTGTGGAAGCAGCGAAGGCCATGATCCATGACCAAGATTTGCAAACCTTCCTATGGGCGTAAGCCTGTGACAAATTGTATGTTCGTAATCGTAAGTCCCTCATAAGATCCGGGAGAATATGACCTTAAGAAGCCTTACAGGAAGAAGCCCAAGTCACTAATTTGAGGATCTTTGGTTGTCCTTGCCTATATTCATGTTCCCAAGGAAAAGAGAACTAAGTTGGAGCCTTCCGCAAGAAGGGAATATTTGTGGGCTACAAAGTGAGACATCAAAAGCCCAATGTAATTTACATTCCGTGTCAAGATGATCGAGACGAGGGATGTCAAGCATTCGGAGGAAGATGTTGCATTCGTGAGATCCGTGGGGATCTATATGGAGATTGATAATGAAGAGTCTCCTCGATATGGAAGTTGACCATACTCGAGATTCAGAGGGAGACTTCGCAACCAAAAAGAAGATATTGATCCCTGCTGAACCCTTTGGAACCTACCGGATGGGCCTACCACATTGTTATTGGGAGAAAGAGACCCTATGGCCGGCTTGTACCATGCAAGAGGTCAAAGCTTCAGAGGCCCTAGAGGCAATATCTGGGGAGAGAAGCAAAAGGCCACATAAGTTTCCACCATGTTGTCTTTGATGAGTCGTGATTATAGAACTGAAGCCTACCTGTGGCTAAGGAGAGGGAAGCATCTAGTCATCAAGTTTGAGAGATGCTATGACAGAGGAGTATCACGCCGATTCTTAAAAATGATGTTTGGGATATTGTTCCTAGACCCGAGGGCAAGTCTGTGGTATCTTCTAAATGGCTATTCAAGATTAAACATGATGCAGATGGAAGCATTGAGAAGTACAAGGCAAGATTTGTAGCTCGCGGGTTTTCTCAGAAAGAGGGAGTTGATTACGAAGAAACATTTGCTCCTGTTGCTTGCTATACTTCTGTCAGAACCATCATTGCTATTGCTGCATCTAGAGGATGGAAGATTCACCAGATGGACGTGAAGACAGCCTTTCTCAATGGAGTAATTGAGGAGGAGGTTTATATAGAGCAACCTGATGGATTTGAGGTTCATGAGAAGGAGTCACATGTTTGCAAGCTGAAAAGGGCCTTGTATGGTCTTAAGCAAGCTCCTCGTGCATGGTACGAAAGGATTGATCAGTACCTATCAAGTTTGGGCTTCTTAAAGAATGATGCTGATTCAAATCTCTACTTCAAGGTAATCAATGGTGATGCATTAATTTTGGTTTTATATGTTGACGATCTGATCCTTACTGGAGAAGATCACCTGATTCTTGAATGTAAGAAGGAATTGACTCTCGTAATTTGAGATGGAAGGACCTTTGCTCATGCATTACTCTTGATTGTGAAGTCCCAAGTGAAACCGTATGAGATATTCTTAAGTCAAGGAGTACACCATTGATATACTTAAGAGATTTGGCATGATGGATTGCAAATCCATGTCTACACCTATGGAGATCAATCTACATAAATTGAAGGAGGTCATAGCCTAGTTTAGATTTGGTGGATCCTACATTGCATGCATAAACATTGGATCCTCTTGATGTATCTAGTTTACACTAGACCTAATATTTGCTATGCAGTGAGTGCACTTAGCCAGTTTATGTGTGATTTGAGACAGATACATCTTGTTGTAGCTAAACATATCCTGAGATACTTGCATGGAATAGTTGGATATGGGTTGAGGTATACTTCAGATGCAAACTTGGAGCTACATGGTTTCACTGATTCTGATTGGGCAGGTTGCGTCACAGATCGGAAAAGCACCTCTGGTTGTTGCTTCAGTTTGGGTTCTGCTATGATTTCCTGATGCAACAGGAAGCAGTCATCTGTAGCATTGAGTACAGCAGAAGCCAAGTACATTGCAGCTTGTATGGCAACTCGAGAAGCAGTGTGGCTTCGTAAGCCCTCGCGTGGATTGTTTGACAATCAATGGAGCCTACTATCATTCATTGTGATAATCAGAAGCTGTGTGAAGTTTTGCGTCAATCCCCGCGGTTTCATGACAAACCAAGCATGTTGAGATCAAGTACCACTATATTAGAGATATGGTACCGCTAAAGGTCAGATAGCTTGAGGTACACGACCGGCGAGTAGGACGACAGATATTCTCACCAAGCCTCTCGCCGTGATAAAGTTTCTGTGTAATCGCAGATAAGCTTGGCATGGTGGGAGAGAATCCAAAATTTCTGACCTATAAGAGTCTCAAGATCGCTGAGCCTTGTTAATGCATTTTCTTCGGTGACTAAGAATGAGGTGTGCAAGCCCTTGTTAATGCATTTTCTTCTCGAGATCTGGAATTTGAGGTGCAAGCCCTTGTTAATGCATTTTCTTTGAGACTAAGAATTTGAGGTGCAAGCCCTTGTTAATGCATTTCTTCTAAGATCTGAGGGAATTTGAGGTGAAAGCCCTGCCTCCACCCCTCGAAGCTCGGAAGCCATGGTGGATGTCATGTGTGAGACTCCATGACATATGTTAAAAATTTGTGTTTCACCCTCCGAGAGAGTCATGGTGAAAGTCACGCTGTAGGTGACAATACATCACGCCAGCGATGAACACTTGTACCTCACCATAGTATGGTTGTAGCCATTATGGTTGATATCATATTGAGGCGATATCTAATATCACGTTGGGGTGATATTCTTCTTTTAACATCTGGTTGTAGCCAATGTGATGGACATCATGTTGAGATGATTTGTCTTGAGCAGCTGGAAGTTCTCTCCCTAGCTGAGAGGGAGTGTTAATGATATAGCAGCTTCAGGTTCGTCCTTCCAGCCACAAGTGAAGACAATAAATAAATGTAGCCTTTCGGCTATTTATTTATATGTGTCATTTAATAAATGGGCGCTTCTCTTGGCAATATTATAATTTCTCTTGGGGGCTGACTTCTCTTATAAGTTATATTTATTATTTGTAACCATCTTATTTTGTATCTTGGCTGACCTTGCACATGAAGAGGTGCGACCTCTCTCACATTTGTATATATACAAGGTCGCTTGCATTCATTTGTCAATTCATTCAAGTTCGTTTCATCTCATCCATTCAAGTGCGAATTTTTATCAAGAGCTGGGTGTGAATCTGATCAAGAGCAGATTGCGAATTTCTTTGAAGGGCAGATTTATACAGTCAGAAGTGCAGGTCATTATGTATTATTGTATCTGGTGAAGGTGCTGAATATTGGCCTCATTGTAAAGAGATTTGTTGCCATTATTTATATATATAAGAGAGACTTTTGTTGCTGGGTTTTTCTCCCTCAAGAGGAGGGTTTTCCCAGGGCATCTGCTGTGTTATTGTGTCTGATTTTGAATTAATTTTCTGTGCATATAATCTGTTCACTAAAATTTACACATGAGACCCCGATCTCAAATATCAAAGCTTCCATCCCATTTGCACAATACACTAATTCTAGGTCAAGGAATAGGTTAAGGGGAGAAAGAAAACAATCTATGTAGTAGTTCAATAGAGATCTACATCAGAGGGTGAGTAGGTTGACACTCCCAACTTTCTATTGTTTCAGAAAGGTCACTGCATGAGCTTGGGTTCAAAAATTGGATACATATCTCTCACTTAGCCCTATGATGGAAGATAAATCTATCAAGTTTGCCATTCTTCATTTGGAGGGTATAGCTCATGAGTGGTGGCATCATGGATTGATCACACAAGGGTATCATCACATTGTGACATATGCTGATTTTACACCAAAGCTCATAGAGAGGTTTGATAGGAGAGATCCGAAGATGCATTTTAAAGAGTTCACATGTTTGAGGTAGCATGGTTCAGTAGAAGATTATGTAGCAGAATTTCAGCGAGTTTTAGTCATGGTGCTAGATGTTACAGAGAGAAGATTCATGTTTTTGTTTATTGAGGGATAATTGGAGTCACCTCAAGGTTTGGTGAGAGCTTTTGAGCCAACATCTTTGTAGGATGTTATCTGAAGGGCATTGAATTTGGAGGATTCCACAACCAAGAACAGGTTCTATCCCAAAAGTGCACCATCAAGACAAAATAAGAGACCATTCCACAAGCACTTTCCATAACTGAAGGCATTACCCCCAAAACCTAGAAAGGTGGAAGAGTCTAAAAATGAAATTTGAAGGAAAAAACTCTATTTCACTTGTAGATACCCATGGGATTTAGGTCACAGGTGTTTGGGAAAGGGACATTGTACACTACATAGAGGTAGTTTCCGATGAGGATTTCAAGGTAGAAGGGTTTGAGCTTGAGGTTATTATGGATGAGGTTGAGCATGAGGATAAAGGAGGAGAAGATTCATTAGGAAGCACACTTGCTGCACTTTTAGGGGCACCAAGGTATCATTCTCTTTGAGTTAGAGGAGTCCTATAGGGGCATAGAGTGATAGTCTTGATTGATAATGGGGCCACCCACAACTTTATTGACAAGGGATAGGTGACTAAGATGGGATTGAAGGCAGATGATTATGAGGAATTTAATTTCATAGTGGGTGACAAGTTTACTATTCTATGTGACAAAATTAGTAGCTTGAGTTGACTCTGGGGGGGAGGCATAAGATGCAAGATGATTTCTATGTGGTTGGCATTGGTGAGACGGATTTGGTTTTGGGTGTGCAACAGTTGCACTTGGCAATTCACACAAAATTATCAAACTATGGAGTTGAGATTCGAATCTGATGGGAAAGAAGTGATTTTTTGAGGCTTATCCAATGGAGGTCCCATAATTGTTTTAGCAAAAATGATGTAGAGACCAAGTAGCTTGGGTAGCAAAGTGTTTGATTATAGAGGTCAATCCAAGGATGGGAGATCTTATCATGTTTACATCCAATCCATCTTGGATAAGCATAGCAAGGTGTTCAACAATTTTCCTTAAGGATTGCCATTGGATAGGGGTTTTTTAGCATGTAATTGAGTACGAGGAAGGAGCAAAACCAATCATTATTACACCTTATTGTCATCCTATGGGGCACAAGGAGAAGATTGAGAAGACGATTAAGGAGTTGTTAGATATGGGACACATATGGCCTAGCTTTAGCCTATTTTCTTCTTTCATGGTGTTGGTCAAGAAAAAGGATGGTACTATGAGGATGTGCATTGAATTATAGAGCCCTCAACAAGACAATCAGGATCCACTACCCCATTCCTAGGATTGATGAGTTGATAAATGAGCTTCACGATGTAGTGTATGTCTCCAAAGATTGATCTACAGTCGGGATATTTTCAAATAAGGGTCTGAGATGTGGATGTGCACAAAACAACTTTCAGGTATCATTATGGGCATTATAAATTCTTGGTCATGCCATTTGGGTTGACTAACACACTTGCCATGTTTTAGTCATGCATGAACCAAGTATTTATTTTACAATTAAGGAAATTTGTGCTAGTTTTCTTTGATGACATTTTCATTTGCAACAAGACATGGGAGGATCATTTGAGACACATAGATGAGGTGCTTAGTATTTTAGAGTAGTAATCATTCTTCAGCAAAGCATCCAAATGTGAGTTTGAGTTAACTAAGATATTGTATCAGGACACACGGTTAGTGCCCAAGGGGTTAGCGTGGATGAAGAGAAGATCAGGGCAATAAGGGATTGGCCTCAATCCAAGAATTTCACACTTGAGAGGCTTTGAGGGACTTTGTAGCTATTACAGGAGGTTTGTCAAATGGTTTTCATAGCTTGTAGCCCCATTGACAGATTTGACAAAGAAGGGAGCATTCTCTTGGAGTGTTTTAGCATAGAGAGCTTTTGACAAGCTCAAGAAGGTAATGAGTTCATGTTTTGTTTTGGCTATTCATATTTTTCACTTCCTTTCGTTTTAGAGTGTGATGCTTCAAGAGAGGAGATTGGAGTGGTTTTATTGCAAAACAAACATCCCATAGCATTTGAGAGTAGGAAGCTCAAGGAGTTAGAGAGGAGTTTCTCTATCTATGACAAGGAGATGGTAGCCATCATGCATGCACTAGCCAAGTTCAGGTGATATTTGGTTTGTGAGAAATTTGTGGTGAAAATGGATCATAATAGTTTGAAGTTCTTTCTTAATCAGAAGAATTTAAATGATAGATAGCAAAAATGAATAAGCTTCAAGCCTATAATTTTGACATTGAGTATGTTAAAGGGAAAAATAATGTGGTGGCTGATGTACTATCTCAGAAGCCTTATTTGTATTCTATGACCGATATATCTACTAATTGGAAGGTTTCTATAATAGTTGAATATGTCAAGAACACATTTGCTGTTGAGATTTTGGATTGCAAGATACAAGATGATAGGTACAAGGTGGTTGATGAGCTCATTCTTTATAGGGACCAGGTGTATCTTATTTTAGAATCAAAGATGAAAGAGAAAATTGAGGGTATGTCATGACACACCACTAGCTGGTCATCCAGGGTACTACAAGACATGTAAGTTGGTAAGAGTGTTTTTCATGGAAGGGACTCAAGGGTGATGTTTTGAGGCATGTTAGGGAGTGTTTGGCTTGTCAACAAAACAAAATAGAGCATGTATTTCCAGTTGGTTTGTTACAGCATATATCACTTCCAAATTAGAAATAGGAGAGCATCTCCATGAATTTCCTCACAGGTCTTCTAAAAGTGAAAGGTTAGGATTGCATTTTTGTGGTTGTGGATAGACTCACTAAGTATGCTTGTTTTTTTGTTATATCTTTAGAGTACAAAGCTCCATAGGTGGCTGATTTTTTTTAGAGAGATATTTAGACTACATGAACTGCCAAGAAACATTGTGACAGGGATAATGTATTCATTAGTTTGTTTTGGCAAGATCTCTTTCGATTGATAGGTACGAAATTGACTCCAAGCACTCGGTATCACCTTCAAATAGATGGAAAAATAGAGGTTAAAAAAATGGATATAAGGGTATTTAAGGAACTGTGTTATGGGGTAGCAAACAATGTGGATTAAGTGGCTCTATTTTGGGGAGTATTGTTACAATTCTATTCATCACATGTCTATAGGTATGACTCCTTTCAAGGCACTCTATGGTCATGATGCGATTTTATTCATGGATTTGATTCTTTTAGATAGTAGAGTTCCTAGAGCTAGATATTTGGTACACCAAAGTCTAGATATTATGAATGCACTCAAAGAGAACCTACAACATGCCTAAAATTGACAAAAGATGTATGTTGATCACCATCAATAGAGAGAGTTTTTGAGGTGGAAGACATGGTCTTCTTGAGGTTACAACCTTGTAGGCAATCTTCTCTCAAGGGGAGTAGTAATAAAAAAGCTTAAGCCACGGTTTTATGGACCTTATAAGATCATAAGGACAATAGGTGAGGTTGCATATGAGCTGAAACTTCTAGAAAACAACAAGATTCACAATGTTTTTCACATGTCATGTCTTAAGAAGGCCCTTGGGCAGCAGGTCACATCTTCATTGGAGTTGTCACCACTCGATGAAAGAAAATTGATTTTGGAGCCCGAAGCCATCATCGACATGAGAGAGAAGAGGCTAAGAAACAAGGCCATTTCTAAGTATTTGGTGAAATGGAAGAATCTTCCACTTGAAGATGCTATGTGGGAAAGAGTGGAGATATTTGAGCATCCAAGTCTAAAATTGCTTGAGGTCAAGCAATTTGGGGAAGGGAGGACTGTCATGTCCCTTCCTCTTTAAAGTTGATTTCCGATGCCCTCATTATTAAAATAATGTTTATTTATTTATTAATTCTCAATATTGTAAGATATTGTAAGATAGAGATAAGATCGTCTCCGATCTTATCTGGAGTTTCTTTTTAGAAACTTTCCAGTTTTGTATATCTTGTAAACTATTTATTGAGCGTCTCGCTCATTGTTAATACATCAATTATTTACCAATTACCTGTGTAATATGGTATCAGAGCCAATTTGCTCAAAATTGAATTTTTAATTCGAAAAAATCTTTTTGAGATTTTTTTTGTTTCTGAATTAAAAATTTAATAAAAATCTTTTGATTTTTTCGAAGATTTTTCTGAGGGCAGAATTTCGAATTTTTTGAAATTTTTAGGTGGCTTTGTCGAGTTTACGCCTTTGGTCGATCCTTTGCGTCGTTAGGTGTTTGGAAGGAAACTTCGGCTCGGCGTTCTTGGTTGAGAAAGCTTATACCGCGTTTTTCACGAACCGATCTTTTGACTCGCGACTTTGGGCACGCGATTTCGCGTTTTTCCTGAGACTCGTGTTTTTGTGACAGGATTTGAAGCCGTGATTTCGTGTTTCTTCTTGCTGGCACTTGTTTCTTCTTGCCGACACTGGTCGGATTTCTGCAACCCACGACTTCCTCCTCTTCAAACGCGTTTCTTCACGCCCGGAGGTCGCGTTTTTCAGTTTTTTGGGCCGCGTTTTCTTGCCGGGCGCGATTTATTGACTGCGTCAAGCTCTTTCGGCTGCGTTTTTTTCCAGTCACAGATCTTCTCTCTGTTTTGCCGTGTTTCCAGACGAATTTCTCCACCTTTTTTTGCAAGTTTCTGTAAATTTTCTGAAACTTTAATGGCGGCTAGGGCATTCTGACAAGTCATCCAGGGTTTTGACACGTTTTTCGAAGTCAGAAATTTTTTTTGATCAAAGATTCCTGGTGGGTTTTTCAAGAGCTCAACTGGGTTGGTCTCCGAATTTTCTGGGTGCATCGTTTTCCGTGCCTCGAATTTTGTGCCATCCGTACACTGTACTTTCTGCAGTCTGTACTTGAATCTGTCCCTGTTTTTTGCATTGGAATTCGTGCCTAGAGTTTTGTGCATCAGCCTCTTCTCAGCACCTCGTTTTTCGTGCCTCGAAAAGCGTGAAGATGGCCAGTTTAAGCAATTTAATGTTGGAGGGCAGCCAGAGATTTAATGGCAAAAATTACAACACCTGGAAGCAGCGGATGTTAACAATTTTTGAATACCGCTGCCTTGATCAGATGATCCTCGGCAACGCTACTCGTCCTGAAGCGGCGGGTAAGGATCAAGATAAATTTGATGAGCAGAATCGTGAAGCCGTCATGCTTATTAAGCTTTCGGTTACTGATGATCAGCTCCCTCAGATTCCACTGCGAAAATCAGCTAAGGAGATCTGGGATCACTTGAAAGATATGCATGAAACTTCCGACAAAAGCCGTGCGTTTTTCTTGAAGAATATGCTGTTTTCTATCATGATGGATGAGAAGACAACTCTGCAAGCGCACTTGAATAAAATCCAGGAGATCAGAGATCAGTTGGAGGCGATTGGTCGGAAAATGGAGGCAGACATGGTTGTGATCACCCTGAAGAGCTTACCGAAGTCCTATGAACATTTCATAGAGACCTTCAACATTACGTCTGCTAATGTTGATCTCAAGTTTCCGAATTTGTGCACTATCCTGTTGCAGCAGGATCGCTGGAGACAACAGTTCGGTAGCAGTGAATCATCATCCTCCACGGAGCAGGCCTTTGCAGCAAAAACTCAGTCAAAGCATCATGGTAAAGGTCAGCCTTCACAGCAGAAAGGCTCAAGTCAGCGCTCCACCAGCCCAAAGAAGAAAAATATACAGTGCAATTACTGTCATAAATTTGGCCACATCAAGAAAGATTGTCGTGCTCGTTTGGCTTCTGAGCAAAAGAAGCAGGGAGGGTTTCAGAAAGCGAATGTCGCCGAGCACTCTGAGCAGAAGGAATCTGCCTTTTATGCACTGATGGCAAAAAGGCCTGCAGACCATGTCAAATCCTCTGCTTGGTACATAGATTCTGGTGCCTCGCGTCATTTCTCACATAAGCGTGATTGGTTCACAAACTTTTCCCCTTGCACTGACTCAGTAATCTTTGGAGGAGGTGAGGAATACACAGTTGTCGGCACAGGCACTGTTCAGGTTCAGTCTGGTGGGAGGGATCTCATATTCCTCAACGTGTATTATGTACCTGATATCGAGCTCAATCTTCTCTCAGTCAGTCAGATCATGCGGCATTCTCCCCAGATGGATGTGGTATTCAGCTCGCATAGATGTTCGATTGTTGATCGAGAAACTCGCACAACGGTGGCCGTTGGGATAGAGGATCATGGCCTTTACAGGCTTGTGGACACTGGTGATTCTCCAGAGTTAGCCTTGGCGGCGAAGTGTTGTCACCGGTCTTTGGCACAGTATGGGCACTTGAGCGTGCACTATCTCGGCTTACCGAGAGGACTTGTAGATGGCTTACCTGACATTCAGACTCAGCATCAGGGCGTTTGTGGTGCTTGTCAGGCTGGGAAGCAGCATCGCACACCGTTCAAGGATGGCAACTCTTGGCAGGCTTCTAAGGTACTTCAATTAGTTCATGCTAATATTTGTGGCCCTATGTCTATTTCTTTTGTAACTGGTTGCAAGTACTTTCTACTTTTTGTTGATGATTATAGTAGGAAAATGTGGGTGTACTTTCTTAAGCAAAAATTAGAGGTTTTTAATGTATTTTAGAAGTTTAAGGCCTTGGTTGAAAAAGAGTCCAGTTCTTGTATCATAACTCTTAGGTCAGATAATGGGGGGGAATTCTGTTCTAGTGCATTCTCCAACTTCTGTGATACTCATGGGATAAAACGTCAGTTAACCACACCCTACACTCCTCAGCAAAACGGTGTTGTAGAAAGCGACGCAATGCGTCACGTTGTTGAGATGGCGCAAGCTCCATGTTGCAACCGCAGGGAGTGTTCCTATCAGAAGTTTGAAGCGATCCAATACATGGGATCTATCTCGCTTAATAGGTCACTTACTCATCGCTTTGTTAAGGAAAGACTCACGAGGAAGTTTGGTGCAGTGCGCCAAACCTAGAGGATCGATCGTTGAAAGTTTTGGCTCTCTTGTGTATGTTTGGATTCCAGAGGCCAAGCGCACTAAGCTGGACTCCAAGAGCCAGAAACTCATGTCCACAGGGTACAGTGACAACCACAAGGCATATAGGCTGATTGATATAGACACTGATCGTCTTATCTTCGGTCGAGATGTTGTCTTTGATGAGGAATGAGGTCCATTTCACTCTCCTTCACCTGTTTAGCATTCAGAGGATCAACCTCTATAGGCTCCTGATGTGGGTGTCCGACTTCCATTAGGTTCACCTGATGGGAGGGATGACGAAGACCTAGTCTTTGATGATGCTCAACCTGAGTTTCCTCCAGATGATCATGAACATCTCCCTGCTGAACCTGTTCCAGATCCACAACCAGATCCAGCTCCTCCTGTTGCATCTGATGTTGGCACATCTACTCTCCGACCGAAATGGTGGGCTAAGACTATCATTGATCTTCGTGCTGATGAGCTCATTGAGGGTAGATCATCCAGAAACAAGAGCAAACAGCAGTCTACAGTGAATTTTGCTCTCATAGCCAACATTCACAGTGTTTATGAGCCTCAGACATATTCAGAGGCAAAAGGGATACCTGAGTGGGAAAAGGCGATGGAATCAGAATACCAGAGTCTTCAGAAGAATCACACTTGGGTCCTTTCCAATCTTCCTCTAGGGAAGAAGCCCATTAGTTGCAAATGGGTGTACAAGGTGAAGTACAAAGCTGACGGAACCCTTGACAAGTACAAAGCTCGTCTGGTTGCACGGGGGTTCTCACAGAAAGAAGGCATTGACTATGAGGAGACCTTTGCTCCTACAGCCAAAATGAGTACCATACGGCTCGTCCTTGCCTTAGCAGCTCAATTTGGTTGGAAGCTCCATCAGATGGATGTGAAGAGTGCTTTCCTCAACGGTGAGTTGAAAGAGGAAGTATACATGACGCAGCCTCCAGGTTTCGAAGTTGCTGGTCAAGAACAGAAGGTGTGCAGATTGGTCAAGGCACTCTATGGCCTGAAACAGGCTCCTCGAGCTTGGTACATTAAGATTGACACGTACCTCACAGATCATGGTTTTCAGAGGTGTCCATCTGACTCGAACCTGTATGTCAAGAATACTGGTAATGAGATCTTGCTTGTTGTTGTCTATGTGGATGACTTGATCATTACCGGCAGTTCAGCACATTTGATCACTGAGATCAAACAGGACTTGTGCAAAACTTTTGACATGACAGACTTGGGCCTCCTGCATTATTGTTTAGGTGTTGAGGTTTGGCAGACAAAGAGCAGCATATTCATCTCCTAGTCCAAGTATGCTCGAAGTCTTTTGGATACGTTCCGCATGCAGGATTGCAAACCTGCCTCTACACCCATGGAAAAAGGAGCTTAAGTTGGCAGCCGACTAAGTCCGATTCTGTGTTAGATGAAACATTGTTGGAGCAACTAGTAAGAGCAGCCTCATCTATCTTATGCTACTAGATTACGATTTGAGTTTTTGCATTGAGCACATATCACGCAGCTTCATAGCCCGGCCCAAAGTCATTATTGCTTGGCCGGCGTGTCTTCGCGTTATGTGAAAGGGCACTCGATTTTGGACTCTTGTACACTTTCAGTCCACGATCCTAAGCTTCGGTGGGTTCACGGTCGAGATTAGGCAGGTTCGGTTGATGACGGAAATCAACATCGGGTATGTGTTGATTTGGGATCGATGCGATCACATGGGCGGTAAGAAGCGTGGCGGTGGCTCTCCTCGGCGAAGCGAGTATGGGGAGCGATGCGGCATGTGGGGCGGTTGTGCCCGGATGCTGCCGGAGAAATATGCAAATATCTCAAGCAGGTCCGACTCCCTTGTTCTGTGATAATCAAGGAGTTCTCAAACTTGCCAAGAATCTGATCTTCCATGAGCCAACCAAGCATGTGGAAACTCATTGTCATTTCATTCTGAAGCTGGTTGAAGACGGATCAGTTCAGTTGCTATATGTTAAACCCGGAAGGTCGGAGCCAGCCGAACATTCTCTGAAATCATTTCAGTCTGAATAAGTTTGTAAATTGGGAATCTTGGTGTAGTTGATAGATTGAGCATTAAGGGAGAATATTAAAATAATGTTTATTTATTTATTTATTAATGCTCCAATATTATGGAGAAATATTTAGCCAAAAGATAGAAATAAGATCGTCTCGATCTTATCACGGAGTTCTTTAGAAACTTTCAGTTTTGTAAATCTTGTAAACTATTTATTGTCTGGCTCATTGTTATACATCAATTATTTACCAATTACGTGTAATACTCATTAAAAAAAAAGATGTTTTTTTAACACCACATAGATATGAGTCATATATTAATTAATAAATAAATATTAAGTATAAAATGTATTAATTTAAATTTAAAATTTCATTCTAGGCGCCAAGGATAGGTCCCATGGGCCCATTTGCATGAGAGGTATATTAGCAAGTTCATTTTTCAGATTTTGGCATGAATGATCATTATTTTCTATCATGGAACTGGCAAAAATCTAGCAACTAGCTGTAGAGGACGAAAACCCTCAACCAGTTGACTTGAAGTTGAAGTCGAGTTTGGTGAGTTAACATTACCAGGTGATCAGAGCACTGTTTCCTTTGATAGACCGTAGTCCGCCATTGACAAGACAAGCTAGATCTGGGCAAGAGGGTCATAGCTTAGACCTATAGGCCGTAGGCCTCCCCAATTGCCTACAAAGGAGCAATCAACAACAATTTATCACAAGGTGGGTAAGTTTTAGACCTACCATCCACAGCCAAGGCGGCGAATACCAAGGAAACCAGATTGCTGTCAAATGGTGGCAGAAGTGTAGACACAATTCCAACCACTGGCAGAGTGAAAGAACTAGTTGGGGTGAGTTTGAACAGTGAAGAACCAGGATTCAGGTTACCAGTAAGGCAGACTGAAAACGCCTAGAATTGATCATTGGTGTTGCATTTTACCAAGGATGGACTCATCTACCCAAATCTGGCATCAGGCTTTGCTGGTATTGTTGTTCCCATGCATCACTAGCATCAACCATCAGCAAACTGCCAACTTTTAGGGTTTCATGTCTCAAAGTTAAGGGTGAATACTAGCTGGAAGGTGTTTCCAGATGTCACCTCCCTCAACTATCCAGTCGCACATTCTAGGAATCAACTGCAGATCAGATCCAGTGAGTGAGAGGTTTTCAGGGGACAGCTTTCCGGCCAGGTTTCTATTGGTCCATACTCGATGATTGTAACCGTCTCACCAGCAGCAAATTTCCATCATGCATCATATCAGGTCCATACCTATTATATTGTCTCGGATTTGAATTAATTAATAACTGGATACTGTTATCAGTTGTGCAACTTTGTGATTAAAATTTCAATTTGCTTAACTGTGTAAACTGAAGCAAGAGAATTGTTAGGGCAGAATATTAGACCCTAGGGTCATTATGTTGACCACTCATAACTCTGTATATGCTATAGGATTAAGGGTATAGCAAATTCTGTCTTCAGTTACTTCCATATATTCAACAAAATGGCTGTTAAAATATACAGAATGAAAGATTTTCTGTCGTCTTAACATTCCAATCTTTCTTGTCTCACTAGGTCCCCTTCAGAAGGCAGAAACTTTGCACTGACAATTACTGCTGCGTTTCACATTTGGTAGTTTATCATAACAGGAATTGTATAGAGAAATGTCAATTATTGAATCAACAAACCATATTTCATTCTTTTATTTATTGCAAGTAAAAATTGCCGTCATACCCATTTCATTTTTCCTAACAGACAGAATAAGTTCAATGCTCTCATGCAGGGTGGATATCAGGAATCAAGAGCATTTTCTCTCTCATAATGCAGATTCATGCAGGCAGGGGGATTCTCATTCTTTTCCTTTTCAAAATTTGGAGACACTACCCGTCCTAGTCTCCTTATTAACTCTTTTTACAACAGGTCAATAAAATTCAAATTAACAGACTGATGCAAGGGGTTCCTTCATACTTCAGTGAAGAGATTTTGTTTCCTCCTTCCTTGATGGTTTAAGAAAAATTATCATCAAATTGATACCATATTACTCTCACAACCTCTCTCATTCCCTCACCATTATCTCTGTCAAAAAGGCACCATTATTCTCAATTTCTCTCACACACCCATAGATTAAAGATTTAAGCAAGTATAAACCACAACATGCAGTTGGGAACCACCAACTGAATTGGTTGTGCTGGAGCAGGGAAGATGGACATTCTTGTGGTTATCATTTCTCTCACTTTACTATTTTTCACACATTATTAACTTCTTGCTCTTAGCACAATACAGCATGTAGAAAGACAATCATTTCTCGGCTTTGTAGAACAGAACAGAAATGGGAGGAGGGGCAAAATGCATAACATAATATGATAATTGAGGTAAAAGTAGTTCTTTACTCATACACTTAACCATACAAGGATTCAGATTAGACAACTACTTTATATCTCTGGGAATCTTCCTACCACTATTTTATGCTTATCACACGTGCATATGCAAATGCAGCTATTCTAATAGTGCAAACCTTTAAGTGAAAATTAGATGCAAGAGCCTTCAAAAGTCATTCCCTCTTTTCATTTTATCTGCAAGGCTGCCACATCCTACCACTCAAAAGGCTATTTCTACGCTTGATGACAAAAAATTCCCAAGTCTAATATATATATTTTTTGAAGATGAAATGCTAATGCAAATGCAAAGCATGTTGCGGAAATCAAAGAAAGTTATTCTCTCAATTGATTGACCAGGATCCAACACCATCTTGTTTATCAGCTTCTCAAAATCATTCACGTCCACAATTCACTTCATCCATTTTTTTTTTTAACCTTGAATTTTCTGAATACACAATCATATATATGGGTTTCCAATTACCTCTTTAACATAATCTGCAAAGTAGGGCTGCACATAACCTTTTCTGCTCTGGTTGCATTCTGCCTGGAAGCGTTTGCAGGATCTAGATCTGCCACATAATTTGCACCTCTTTCCAGCATAGGATGTCAGTCAACTTGCAACTCTTTTGCTATCCTATTTCCTCATGCATGTTCTGCAATTTCTGCCTGCCCAGAGGCAATGTTCTCAATCCCCAATTGTTCATTCCCATCCAGAACTTGCACTATGCCAGCAGTTGCAATTGTCACATCAGGTCTAAATGGTTATAAATTTGAAGGGGGCCACATGCCACTTCATTTGCGTCCTGCTCCACCTGATAAAAAAGGTGGTTCTACGAAATGAAAGCCTAGAAAAGGTCCTAATAAGAACAGAGGTAATCAAGGAAGTGCTCTTTTCAATTTTGAAAATAGGATATTTAATTAGGGTGGTGTGGGGATTAATGCAATTTTGGCAAGGGCATTGGGATAGGATTTAGATGGAAGCATGGCTGGTGTTAAGGATAGGAGAGGGAAGGGACTTAGAGAGAAATGGTGGAACAGGACAATTTGTAGGTCATTTGGAAGAAGTGGGAGCCAGACAGTATTTGGGGCTCTAGAATTAATTCCTGATTGGAATCCTCAGTTTCCATCTCTCTAGGTGGGATTGATACTGGATATTATCACAAGATGTCACAAGCTTCATAAAACAGATCTCCACCATGGCCACAACTATTTTAGTGGATTTGATTATACACAATTGTGAACAAAATGATAATTTCTGTATGTGTAACACAGAATAAGAGATCTATCATTAACAATTTAAAACCTATGAGCTTCTGTAATAGGGAACTCAAAAGCAAATTCAATAAAAATTGTTCTTGATCATCCAAATTCCTTACAACCTTGCCGTTGACCTAGGGCCTACGTGTGCTCAGGGGACAATACAATTAAATGAATCTAAATGTACTATAAATGGAAGCAAATGCAAGAGTCATAGAGTGCAAATGTTAATCAGAGTGTTACTCATTAAGATAAATTCAAGAATGAGAAGATATGATGCTAGAACTGTAAATTGCAAGATTGAATTTTTCAAAAGTTCTGTACAAAATCACGCAGTGTAGATGGAATGAATCCCCCAAGAAGAGGAGATTGAGGCAGCTAATGATGCAGTGATCACTTGCTCCACTCATTCCATTACATAGCGGCAGCCTATTCCAATTGTTGATGTTTAAATGCAGCTTCAGTCGTATTTCTTCCAGCTTCTCCGTTACATCATTTGATAAATTAAATATTAGCTATGAGGCCAGATAATTTATAAGCATCTAGAGGCACGAGCTTATGATTGAAGAGTCATCATTTAAAGAGTTGTTGAGGCCGACCTCACTCTCATTTGTTTACAAGGTGCAAAAGATATTATTTCTTTGGTGGCCGACCTTTTCTCTTGGCACATTATTTTATGAAGAGGTTCTTTCTTGCTGGCCGACTTGGTGGTGAAAAGTCACGTCCTCCTTCTTATCTCTTGTATATATACTCATTCATTTGTTCATTGTTTATCATCCAATACACATTGTTCTTCCACTAGTTTAGGTGCAAATAAGAAAGGAGCAGAGCAGATTAGTAAATCTGTTATGAAAAGTCTGAAGATCATCAAGTCAAGTTCGATATCTTTTCTGTACATGCGAGTTCATCCAAGAGCATGCGAGTTTGAGTAAAGTGCAGATTGAGATCTGAGTATAAGGCAGAGATATCCTGACAGTTTATATCACTCAGTCCTGTACTGACATCAGTTTGTGATGCTACTTATTGGCCTCCATTTGTAAAGGAGTTTCTCATTTGTGAATCAATAATATAAGAGATATTATCGGCTGGGTTTTTCTCCCTCAAGAGGAGGGTTTTCCCAGGGTATCTGCTGTGTCTTGTGTTAATTTTTGAATTAATTTCTGTGCATTGCGAATCTGATCATGAAATTTAACACCAATCAATGAAAACCTCCCTTGACAATTATGATAATTAAAGAAACTTTCCAAAATGAAGGAGATCTTCTGACTTCTTTGGCAGGGGTTGCCATTACTATGCTTCTGAATTCCGGTGATCCCATTTCACCTTTTTACAACATCAGAAAAATCTAGAAACAGGTAATTGCCTGGGAAAATCACCAGTATTTATATCTATCTGTCAACACAAGAAAAACAAAGCCATGATAATGAAACAATGGAACACAAGGCAAACATTAGTAGAACAAAAAGATGACTGAGGCAGCAATTATATCCAACTTCTCTGGACCAACTTTTGTGAAGACCAACATGGAACCACCACACTGAAAAAAAATATTGCTTGAGCAGAAAATAGGCATCGAGCCTGGAAACAATTGCAAAGATCAATAACTCTTGGTCTGGAAGGAAACTAGATAATTATTTAACATTAAACTGGCATTTGTCATTCTGTATGCAGTGGAAATAGATCAGGTGAAACAAATCCGTAAGAGATTCATATCAGAACATGCCCAGTGGTTGAGGCAATATTGGAGGCAAAACTGTTAATCTAATATCTGAAGTGCAAAATATATCTGAACTAGAGCACCAACTGATGGTCATTGAGCAAGTTGGCTAGAGAAAAATAATGCATAAAGAAAAAATGAACAAAAGACAGAATTAGCATACATAGAGTCCAGGAAATACGCAAGAGATAATACTTTTAGAGTTGAAGCCACCAGAATATGGGGAAAATGCCACTGTCAAAGCTAATACAAAGAAAAAGTACTATGAAAATATCATCAATGACAGTGTTTACAATCATAAAAGGCATACAATGTTCCCAAAATTTATAGAGAACTTCACTAGAAATAAATTCAATCTGGCAAATAGGTACTATAAAACTGAATGGGAGAAATGGAATTCCATGCTGTATAGTGAAGTAAAGTACGAGTGGCAGACTCTTTATTGGATACAATAA
>VDFB02024897.1:0-26937 GCA_007258455.2 Sequoia sempervirens
TTACTCCACTGCTAATACGTACTCCAATCTGTTATCGTCTTCAAAGTAACTACTAGTCTTACCAGACGATAAAATTTAAACAGTAGATATATTGTTTGTTTGTCATTTGAACTTTGATTTAAATAACATTTTCTAACTTTTGACTGAAATAAACGTCGTTTTCAGTAGGATTCATTTATTAACGTGATTTCAAATGAATCGTCTAAACAAATCAAAATTTATAATTCAATAAGATCCATCTATTAATGTGATTTCAAATGAATCGTCTAAACAAATCAAAACTTATCATTCATTTTCAAATGAATGGCCTAAACAAATCAGAACTTAAAATGTACTGTATATACCCCACCATCATTTGAAACATTCAAAAACCCTAATAAATAACAAACACGTTTTACTTTGGGCTAATTAAAGTCCTCCAATTGCTTAATTTGACCCAATTGTTTATTGTACGCTACATATTGATTGTTATGGGGAAATCAATTCTAGTTGAGCTCGTGACTTGGTACCTTTAAAAGTAGCAATTGACAGCCATGGCTTCACCTGTATTGTTCTCATTGACTACAGCCCTCCATTTTTAAATTTATTCATTGATTTAGAGTGCATCATAGGATTTAGAGTAAGCTGTCACATCCCAAACCTGCTCTGTTGTATTTATTGCCATTTGTTCAGAGTGGAAAGGGAGAAAGCAACTTCAAGATAGCTACACTGAGAAATGCAAACACGGGGAGATGTACTTTCAGATTTTACAAGGAAGTGGAATGGACAAACAACATAAAAGGTTCACATGACTATATAGAATCAAACATAATTTATTCTGGAGATGGGCTATGTTCATCTCCCCCTAAGTCACGGGGTTGATGTCACATCTCTTGTGTCTGTATCACTGATAGAATGCTGTTCTAATCTGCTGTTTGGTGAGGGAGGGAAGTGTGTACTACTTCCCCTTGGACCATTGGATGTATATTTTCTTGTTGCAAAACACCTCCCATGTCTTTGAATTTGTACATGAGTGGTGGGTTTGTTGATAGGGAATAGGGACTTATGGTAATTGAATTATTTATTTATTTTTGTTGTATTAAGAAGAATGATATTGTTTACAAAGTGAAACAATAAACAATTGAATAGTATTATCAAATGTGAGACAATTTCCTTTCTATTTATGGACTTAACAGCTAACAGAAAAAACTTTGTCGGCTAGCTATTATTGATAAGAAGTATTTACAAAACAAAGGGATAAAAATACAAAGATAAAAAGTGCATATTTCAATTTTAATCCTTTGTGTTGTACACAATCTAGCAATTTCTTTTTATGGACATGATTGTGAATCTTCTTTTACCATTTTAAGTTCTTTCTCATCATCTAGTTCGCACCACACATTCACATTTGAATCTAATTACTCCACATCATCTCAAGCCTAAACTTTGGCTATTCACACATTCTAGGCACTGACATGCATGATAGTGTTCTATTTAGAACTATTTTTTTATGGAAATGATCATCAAGTATTTTCTACTATTTTGAGCTCTTAACAATTCTCTAACCCATAATAAACATGCACCTACAATTCTAACTCATTCCACATCATTCTAGACCTTGTCCTTGACTTTTTGCACATTCTAAACACTAATATGCATGTTGGTGTCTAGTGTAGCACTTGTTTTAGTGTACAAGATTATCAACCATTCATAACTATTTTGAGCTTTTGTCCTCTATCTGCAACCACACACCTCCTTAAGAGTGCTCTTCATTTTATATCATCTTAGACTTAGCCCATTTCCTTTCACAAATTTAAGACATTAATGTAGTGGTAGTGTCCCTTTGGATAGATCTACATATGATAGTGTCTTATACCTTTTAAAAAAATTATTTTCCACTCAAACACTAATCTACTTACACGATGCTAACCTAAATGTAACCTCTATAGAGTAAAAACTGCCAGAAACAACATACATGTTCATAAAGATTTTTTAAAGGTAAATGGAGGGACTCATTAGGCAATAGTAATGAGCATCAATGTCATAGGATAACACACACTCCAACTAATCTCATAGACACCCACAACTAGCTTCTACTCCATTAGAACTCTATTATTGTTACACATATCACATTCTACATTTTCACCTAGCTAGAACGCACACAATCCTTGCTCAAATAATACTATTTATTTAGCCTTAGGATATAACTGAGGGAGATCCTAAAAATATCCTTTAGAGAACCATTTCCACCTCAACTATAGTTTGTAGGTTTGGGCCCAAAATTTGTAAAGGAAAATTTATAAGAAAAATAGACCTTTATTCCTTCCAAGATGCCTTTGTAGAAAAAATTCACCTTCACACCTTCTGAGACATTTTTTTGTTTATTGATACACCTCTACATCTACTAGGACAATACCATCTAAGTGAAGGATAGTACTAATAGTGACATAAAATAGAGACTTATAGACCTTAATTATATTGTCAAGGATCTCCTCCTATTGTGTTCTCAAGTTCTTCAATTATGAAATCAAATATGCTTTCTCCTTCCCTACCACTTTCTAGGTTTCCAAGCTTACTTAAACTTATGCAAACTCAAATTTACTAATTTATACTTGTCTCTAATCTAAAATTATCAATGAAATTATTGCTATTACTTTCAAAATAGGTTTTAGACAAACACAAGGGAAATACATTATGATTAGGAGTACATAAAAAAATAAATTACTTGATCATCTATTTATTATCTATATTTGGTGAACCTAACATTTCTTAGACTCAAACTCATCTTCTTCCTTTCTAAAAATCCTTGTATAATTCCCTATTTATCTATCCGGTCATTATTTATTTCCTTTATAAGTTAGGGTGTTCACATAATATTTTCCTCCTACACACTTTCCTTATATCACATTATAACACATATTGTTCCCTAAAGACCTCTGCATGCTCTTAGTCCCTTATCAACTCATCAATTACCTTAGTCCAACCACATAACCATTATCTTTCAATATTTCTAGCTTTCCTACTTTCTCACTCTCATCTCCTTTATATTTCAAAAATATTGTATTTTCTTTATATTTTTCTCCCTTTACCCTCCCTTTTAATTGCCCTCTCTCTTTATCCCCTCCCCCTTCCTTTTAATGTCTCCTTTGTCCTTTTCTGTCTCCTTCCCCATCATATACCCTTCCAATATCATACATTTTTGCTTTCATTTGGTTAGGTTTTCTCACTTTATAGGATTTTATTATCCCTTATTATCATAAAAATTCTAACTCCTGACTTAGGGCCTCCATTTTAAAGAATTTTTTTATTTTTATCCCAGTTTTACCATGATTCCATGTTTTCTACAATTAAGTTTAGTCATTTGATTCAATCTTGGACAAGTTCTGATGTTATGATGAGTATTACCTAGTTTCACTAAAAATCCTATTTGAGTTTAGCTCACTTATATATTCGTGGGTGTATATTATCTATCCTCAAATTATTAACCATAAGTTATTGATTCTTTTATTTTTTAAATACCTAAACCAATATTTTTGGAAACCATAGAAAGACCCATGCTCTATGACATTACACGCTACAACTCCAAACCCTTCCCACCTATGATTTTCCTACACATCTATGACTAAATCTTCAAATTCTCTTATGCCCAGAGCTACAATAGTTGGGTCCCAGACTGCTTTGAACCCACATGGATTAGCAATGAAGAAAAAGGCTAGGGAAAAAGGTATTCTAGAAGATTCCAAGGTTGATGCTCCTTTGGAAACTACCTGAGCTTGCCCCAATTCGGTCTACCATCCAATCAACACTACCTCCTTACAACCATGTGTTGTTGAGCCCAGTCTTGTGAATCTCAAACTACCAAAAGAACAACACACTCATAACACATGAATTGAAGCACTCAATAGCCAGTCACCCCAGTCTTGAGACACTGTTGGAGGTAAATCTATTACTTTTTGAATTCTCTAATGGCATACTTCATGTTATAGAATATTACAAAGCAAGCTCAATTATTCTATTTTTATTAAAATGCATTCCAATAGAACAAGAATTCTTCAAATGGACCCGCACAAATTGGGAACAAAAGGGGTGGGTTATAGAATCCTCCAAGGGCCTAGGCAGAGGTTCTGTAGCCTATACTTTCATGGACCTAGACTATGCTAGAGAATTCATCCATTATTGCTCCTAGATAATTTGTGGCTAGACCTGTTATCTCTAACCATGGGATATTGCATTTCACCTAGAAGGGAATTCTAAGTCTAAATATCTGATGTGGGTAGAAATTCCCCTTCTTAACTTAGCATTTCATCCATTTTTGCATAACATAGCTTCTTAGCTAGGAAGGGTCCTCTTGTGTAAACCTAACTCTGAAAAATGGGCCAGCCTAAAAGTGCACCCAAAAGTTTATGTTGAAATGGACTTAACCCAACCCCTCCCTGATTTTGTCAAGTTGATAGGCTTGAGGTTTGAGTTCTCTCAGTGGATCACCTACCTTAACAAGCCTAATGCCTAATTTTATTGTCAAAAAGAGGGGCATCTTATTAGAGATTTCCCTCACTATAAACCTCATCCCCCATAAGCCCTAGTTTATGATCCTCTACTTCCTTCATCTTTTTCCCCTCGAATTGCTCCACCTTCTTCCCATCCTCAACCACCCTCCTCCAATTTTGACCACTTTGACTCCTTGCTTAACCTTGAAGTCCCTCCACACTCTCCACCATCTCATGGCCTTTCTTCCTTCAAGGACATCCTTAAAGCTGAGAAAAGACTTCCTTAAAAAAGAAAAGAGCTAGCCACACCCTCCCCTTCTAATGCCCATCATTCTTTTGATCCTTCTCAACCCTCTGTGACCTTACAAAACCCCCTATCTAGCCTTGTGAGTGCTTCTTCCCAACTTGAAAATCCTATGAGAATACCCCCCCCAAGCCCCTTGAGATCACAATCTAGATCATCCTCTAGAGAGCAACCCCTACAAAAAAATCCCTAGATATGCATACCTTATTGCTCTCCAATCAGTTTAACACTCTACTCTCAAATGAGGAAATTCCTGACTCTCAATGAACTTCCATATTTAGTCATGGAATGTGATGGGATTAACAATACCATCCTATAAATATCAGGTTAAATAGTTAGTCTTAAATAGTCGAACTAATGTCTAAATGTTACAAGAATTGAAATTTTTCCAATCTCACCTTGAAGCTATGTTGGCCACTATCTAGAATGAAGCCTGATTCTTCCATATAAACCATCCTGAGGGTTCTAAAGGTGCTATGTTGGGTCTTGTTTTGTTGTTGGCCAATTCAATAGTAGTCTTTCGAACTAGTCCTAATAACTGTTGTGTGTGGGCGACCACCCTTGTTCAAGGTAACCTAGTTGTCTTTTGTTCCATATATGCCCCCAAATCCTCACCCAAGACAGTGACCTTGTGGGATTCGCTTCACATAAATTTACCTATTGTTGAATGGGTCCTTGAAGGAGACTTCAATATGGTAGAGAATGTTGTTGAGCATAGTTGGGACAACCCTCGTAGATTTCCTTAGCTCAAGTTTGAAGCTTGGACCCTTGCTCATAACTCTCTTGGTATCCATGATCCAATTTTGGGTAAATTGGACTCTCATAGACCTCATTGGTTCACATGGAATAACTAGCAGGAAGGATGTATTCAAAAAAGGTTTCATTTGGAAATAGAAAAAGTATTCCTTTTCTTTAATTTGGGAATAATTAATGATAAATTAGACTTAATATCACCTTGATCTAGTGTTGTGATGAGTTTTACACATCGACATTAGGTTTTGGGCCCTTTTAAAGATAAATAAACCTAACTTTTCCTTAATTTAGTGTTGTAAATTTATTTACACCTTCACATTAAATTTAGGAGGCTTGTAAATTAAGTGGACCTAATCTAGTGTTACAATGTGTTCTACACATTCACATGGATTTAGGGCCCTTTTGAGCTAAATAGACCTAATTTTTCCTTAATTTGATGTTGTAAAGTAGATTTATTTACACTTTCACATTGAATTTTGGCCCCCTTACATTTATGACCTTTATATCATCATTAATAGGCCCCTAAGACCCTATATTATGCATCCCAAGGCATATTTTAATAGAAATCTCGGCATAGACCTCAAATAAACTTAATTCCTCATCTCCCTGACACTTCCTCTCTCCAAAAAGGTCCTATGGGACCCATACGCCAAAATGGCGTATGATTCCCATTTGGCTCATTTTTTGAGTTTTGAGCAAAAAATTAGGGTTTTAAATTCAAATTTTGTGAATTTTGACCTCCAGGATCTAATAAACGGTCATTTGGATGCATTTCCTATATAATCAAGGTCTCAAATCATTATTTCATTAAATTATATACAGTATCAAGTCAAGCACTCAAGAGTTAAGCATTACAAGACTTTACAAGATCATCAAGAGGGCATTCAAGATCATTTCTAAGGCATTCAAGGGCAGAATTCTTCATCAATTGTTGCAGCAATTCAAGATCCATCATCATGTCAATATTATCAAGCATCAAGCATGTTATTGAGCTAGTGTTGTGATGTAGAATTGAAGATCCAATTGCATGCATTGTTTCATATCCATATTCAAGATCTAAGATCTATATTCTTCATGACCATTTCCTGTTAGATTATAGATTTACAAGACATCATTCAAGGTATCATTGTTCATGTTTCATGTCCTTATTTCATTATCTCATCATTTGGTTTAATTACCTCAAAGGGGTTTTGACCAAGGAAAACCCCCATTTACTAAAAAATGTGTTATTGCAGATCTAGATTTCTTGGAGACTGAAGATCCCTTGAAGATTAGGTTACAATCTTGGAGAAAGTTGTTGGAGTTGTCCCCTCATTTGCAAGGTTGTTATCTTCACAAAAAGTCATCTACAAGTCTAAAATCGGGGTTTCAAGTCTGGAAACAAGGTGTGGCAAAGAGCGAAGAGATTGGAGAGAAAAATCATAACTCAACCTTCATAAAAAGCACACTAGGACTGATACACCACCTTGGGAATATGAGTTCCAATATTGCCATTTTTTAGGGTTTCTAGAGATTCAGATCAGGCACTGTCAGATTCTTGTTTTGGCACATAAAACCCAATTTGGGACTACATCACCCAGACTATCATATGAGTCCCACTCATCATTTAAAATGGTGTATTCATCATTTCAAGACTTCATTCAAGACTCTACAAGTTTCCAAGTGCACACTTCTAATTTTACAATTTTTTGTTCTGATTTACATGCATTTCTAGGTCATTTAATTAGGTCTTGCATATCATTAAGTTTCATAATTAGATCTTGCATTTCATTAGTCTTTCCAAGCCCTAGATTCATGGTGAACCCCTCATTAGTTTACAATCATACCCTAGGACAGCCCTATTGCAAGATCTCTTTCTCCTTTGCATTGAGATCTCTAGGGTTTTCCTTCAATGAGATAATTGGAAAGTGGGTTTGTTCTATGTCCTAAACCATATGAAAGCAATCACCCACTTTATGTTGTTTCATTTTGGTGAACTTGCATTTAGAACATTCACTTTCTGGTTTGGAGTGCACTGTCATCCTAGATCTTTCTTGCATTAACATTGCATTAGGGTTTGCATTAGTCAATTGGCATTCTAGGGTTTCTAAATCTTCCATTAGTGAAAGTGCATATAGTTTACATTTTTGCATCTCAAATCATTGAAAATCACCTGAAATCTCCATTTCCACTTAGCCTAGACATCACTCATACTAGAAAGCATAAAAATCACTTAAAATTTTCTAAAAATTATGCAAAAAACCCTCACTATGACTCATATGCCCCTCTGGGCGATTTAATCCCCATACACATTTGAAACTGCGTTTTACAACATTTAAAACCTTTTTTTTGCACTTTTGTTTGCTATCATTAGTTATTTGTTTCAGTTGGATGAGTTTATGTTACATGCATTTCACTAAATCTAGCTTAAAGTAGTTCATTTCATGCATTACTTAATTCCAAATTTGTATTTACAACATTTCATTTTCAGATTATTGCATAGTGTAATCAGTAAATTACCTTGATTGAAATCTAGAAATTGCATTTCATTCTAGGTCTTTATATTGCATTTTGAATTTGCATATATTATTTTTCACAAATGTTAGTTTCGGTCTTTTCCAAGTTTGCAAAGAAAAGTTAGTCAATAAGCATTTTAGTCATTCATTCAATACATTCCCTAATTATGAGAGTCTCTTAGTGCAAGAGAGTGAAAATTTTGATGCTTGCCTTAAACCTACATTCACCCTCTTATCTCTCCTATTTGTGGGAATGATGTGATAGAAGAAGATGAAAATATAGACAATCCTGATGATCATATTTTCTCTTCTCCTAATACCTCTCCTACATGTGATGAAGGTATTCCAGTGTTAGAAGAGGCCCTCATCGAGAATCATGACATTATTGAAAAATACTCTTCTATAAAATCTCCTACATTGGAAAAAGTTATAGCACAAGAGAATGAGATCATAGACACATTACCAAACATCACCTTACCTAATTTCCATTCTCCCTTTTCTTGTGAGAATGATTTAGTGGAAGAGGGTGAGATTATAAATGATGAAGATATGTTGGTGTTAGATGATAAAATCTTTAAGGTCTATAACAACCCTCTTTATGATCCTTCCCCTACTTATCCTATTTTGGAAGACATTAGGGAACAAAGGAATAAAATCATAAATGATCATGAAAATCATACTTGTTCTTTTTTCTAGTATCTCTCCTAGTTGTCAAGAAGATACTTTGATCGATGAAAGTTGTGAGAATCTTAGTTGTCCCTCTTCACCTATGGAAACCCTTATTGAGAAAGACAATTCAACCATTGATCATTCCCCTACTTGCAATGAAGTCAACATACAAGTTAAAAACCTTAGAATCAACTCAAAATTTACTGAATTTGCTACAAAACCCTAATTTGGGACTCATTCACCCCTTTGGGAAATTTAGTCCCTGTACAGGTTGTTTTTCCTAATTTCTAGGAATTTTGTGTTGTGTTTTTTAGAATTTGAACCTTTCAAAACCCCTAATTGGGACTTATTTTCCCCTTTGTATGATTTAGTCCTATATCAAGTCTTAATCTACATTTTATAGCATTTAAAACTTCATTTGAGTGCTTCAGTTTGTTGTTATCACATCTTTGTTTCAGTCTATTGAGTTTCTATTTCATTCATTTCATTAGATCTAGATTAATTTGGTTTCATTCTGAAGTGAAATTGTAAACATAAGAATTGGAATTAAAGCATATAATTTATCTTGTGTTCATTGCATTTATCTTGCATTCATTGATTGTCCTTTGCATGAGCTTTACAACTTGGTGTCCTATTTCTAATATTATAGTGAGACGTAGTTTGAGAATCATGACATCCCATGATAACAAACTCATCGTAGATCTTGGGTTATCTAGCTCTTTCACTCATAGTTTTGACACTAGTCCAGTTGGAATGGACCATACCCTTGACAACTCTTTACCTTCAAGTAGCATGACAAGTGTTGAAACAATGGTTGCTACTGTCCCTCAAGAAAACATAATCCAAATCCATGAAGAATTAGCAAACCTACAAAATCAAGTGAGTACTAAAAACATTTCCAACATTGTTATCCCCACCATAGATAACATACATCGCATGATCGAAAGTGAACAAGGAATAGAACGTGCATGTAACTTAGCTCAATTTTTTGGCAAACATCTTACCTCAATGACTAGTTGTGCTCAACCTTTGAACAATTTCCAAAGTCAAGGAGGAACCCAAATTCCTCCTCCTACAACCATTTCTTCTATTCCTACCTATACCAAGCCTCAAGTTACCACAAGGATGCAACCTACTAGTAATGTCTTTCCTACCTTAGGTATTGATATGTAGGAAAATAGGATCCTTCCCAAATATAAGAAAATGAGAAGGATCACTTGTTTTTCCAAGCCCAAATAACTTCAAATTATGCAAAAGAAGATTCCAATAACAACTAGAAATCAAGTACCCTAACTATTATAGAAACTATTAGGAATGTTTTTAGAGCATAAAAAGCTATGTACCTGGCCAGAAAGTTGTTGTTTTTGAGATATGGAGGAATCATTAGCCTTCAGGGGTGAATGGGTCCTTTTAGGGTTTCAAAAAAATGATTTCAAGATCCTATACTTTGATGTATGCACTCTTGAAATCTCTATTATCAAGTTTTGGAAGGCAATATTCAATTATGTAGAGCTCTTTCTGTGATCTTGCACCTTGAATGGCAACTTTTACAACTTTGATAATCTTGCTCATCAACCTATAAATTTGCAATCACACACTCAAGAGAAATAAACTTGTTGATTTGTTAGTGATTGGGGGTTTTCCTCAGTCAAACCCCTTGTAGGTAATTAAACCAAATGATGAAATAAGATAATAAAGCATGAAAGTGCAATAATGTAAATGATGTCACCTTGGATTTTGTCTTGTGATGTAAATCTACAAACAATCATGGAGTGGCCATGAAGAATGTAGATCTTGGATATAAGATGAAGCTTGTAAGTAGATCCTCAATGCAACATTCACTTCTTAGCTCAACACACATGCATGCATTAAACCCTTGACATGATGATAAGACATTGAATTGCTGCAATAATGACTTGAAATTTTCCTTGTAATGCCTTGTAAATGCCTTTGAAATGCTCTAGAATGCTTGATCACTTGAATTCCTGAATGATTCATAAACTTACTAGCTTGTGTTATATTTTCTTAGGAGAAACAATGTGAATTAATCCCATATTTATACTAATTTAGGAGATTAACCTTGAAATTAAAAGAATTAAGGATGACACTAGATCTAGAAAGAAAGATAATTAAATTCCTGCCATAATGAAATTTAAAAATTAGAGTCTCATTAAGGGAGGACCCATTCGCCACCAAAGGTGAATGGGTCCTGGCTAAGTTTCCAAGACCAAGCTTCAGGGAGTTGAAAGAGGGGAAAAAACCCATTCTAAAACAACTAAGAAAAGGGGGTCCTATTTCTTAAAAGGAGTGGAACAATTGAGAGGGGGGCTAAATCAGTTGTCACCAAATTCAAACACAAAACTTCACACACTTATCAACTTCACAACCACACAATTTTGTTATTAAGTATGAACATGAAATGCAAATAATAGAAAGAAAAATCAACACAAAAAACACCAAATTTTACGTGGAAAACCCAATTAGGGAAAAACCACAGTGAGGGTTAACTCACAATATAAAATGATTCCAAAAACTGAGTATATAAGGCTCATTGCCTAGAATAGGACCCACTTTCTGGATACAAAAGCTCACTACTTACACAAGGAGGCTCACTACCTACAAAAGGATTACAAAACAAAATTAGCTTCACAGCCGAAATGAACTAATAAGAGTGCACCTGACAAGTGTTGATACAGTTTTGGTGATGCTCAATAGACTGACTTAACACACTTCATCATTTTCACACTTCTTCACATTCAAAACCTCACAATTTGTCTTTGTCTCAATCTTCAAAACTATCTAACATATATATCTGATCCATCCACAAGCATCAATTAGGTCAGCCTAATTAGATGCAATCCTTATTTACCAAAAATACCAACTTTCGGCTTCAAGCTTTCACAAAATATTTCCAAACAATAAATCAAAACATATATCACACTACATCATGTCAGCATAGACCTAAGATAGGTCACACATATATCTGCATAACAAAATTAATTCATCATAACACTGATTATCCATGAGGTCAGCCAGAGATGGGCTTAATAGCAAAATGTAACCAACAGAATAACGTCGATACACCATATGAGCACCTTTCCATGAGAGATTCTGAACATACATGCTTCCAACATTCATAAACTATTTCCTATAACCACAAGTAGCAACAATCAACTGCGGAGGATTGCAGACCAAAATATTAGAGAATGTAGACTATATATCGGTTAAGATACCAGACCAAAATACTAGATCAAACAATGACTTAGTCTTGCAATCACAACTCGTATAACATGGTGACATCAATGACAACAAAAAATGTATAGTTAGCCATTCTTCTCCATTCTTCCAGCAATCTCCCCCTTTGTCATTGATGGAAACATGTGCCACAATATTCTTTCCCCCTATCATTAATATTATTTCCCCTTTTTACCCCTCTCTTCCCCTTTGACATCAATGGAAAAAGGTGACCAAAAATAGGATGTAAATTTATGTACATGGTAACATTGTATATACAAAGGAATTCCAAATCCCCATTTCAAACATTCAAGTGAAAATAACACTTTTTTACATGAAATTTTTTCTTGTACCTTTGCCTTATGATCGGAAGAATCCTTTTCCAAGCAAGCACAGTCGAATTCATCCTTGCACTCATACCATCCAACAAAGATAACTATGTGAAAGAGGATTTATGGTATGAGGACAAACATTGTTGTTCACAATATTTTACATTAGAGAGTATTTCGGATAGATGATCCAACCGGACCTCAACAATTTCTTTAACCAACCAGAAGATTTTAACCAAGTCTTCTCTTTGCCTCTGAGCAATCAGCAACTCCACAAGTAAAATTCTCCAACACTTATTCTCTATTTTCCATTCTTGTCTTTGAAGAAATTGAAACTCTTTCCAATACAATTTATCTCAGATTCAATGGCTTTAGTTCTGCTTCTAAAATTGTCAATAGTTGCAGACCACCGGAGACATTGATACCTGTAGATGCAAAATATTTCTTTGATGCATTCTCTTGTCTCATTAAAGCACGTTTAGATAACACTCTTTTGGATTTGGCACATATTCTCTCAATAATAGCTTCAAACTTGTGACCTCCAGGTCCTTCCAACAATGTTCTTTCTTCAATAACATCTACCAGATCATTCGATAATGAGTCAGAAACATCTAAAACTAAAATACCCCTATTGAGCAGATAGGCAACCGACGCATTATCAATATTAATTCTCTCAATCATAGAGAATGCACTCCAGATTTCACCAACATTCTTTATCTCACCTCTATCTAACATCATTCGTATATCTTCTAAATCAAAGGAGTCAAATCCAGACATAAATTCTTCTTCATTCTTCTTTTCTTCCGAGATAGTGATAACATCTTTTGTGATAGTTTTTCTCCTTTCAGATTCTAGAGGGGATTCACCAATGACAACTTCCAATTCTTTCTTTCCAGAAGAGGAACCTTCTTCAAACTGACTAGGCACTAACATACCAGAGCACAGATTCATCTTCAGAGATGTGAAATAGATTTTGCAAGCACTTGCATTTTCTTCCATCGATTCCAAATACCTATAAACTTGTTTTCCAACTAGAATACTAGATTCTCAATTAACATTCTCTCTTCCTAATAGCGACCTCATAAAGTAAAACATCAAACATGCAAGCAGAGACCCAAACTAAAAAGGATAACCCTCGACCAAAGACATTATGACATTCTCAATTAGGTTTTCCAATAATAGGCTACACAAATCAAACTACTTATTTTCCTTAACCATCATGTGTGCAAGATATATAGCAATAGCCGAAGTCGAACCTTCATGATTTCTGAAGTAGATTTTATAAGAGATGTTGTTCGCAACATACCTTACAGCAGGATCAACAATAGTATTTATTAGAAGTGCTTGAGGGTCTTTGTCAATATCAACAAGTTCCTCCACATCTTTTTATTTCATGATTTTCTTCCCAGGGAGGTCCCCAACATTGCATAAACTAGTAATAGCTTTGATTACTTCCGTCATGATCAAATAGGGTTTTTCCAACATAATTTTGTTCTTGAATTGACTTAACAGGAACAAGATAGATTCTTTGTCTACAAACCAAGGAAATTCTCCCCATAAATCCATACCTAGGCTTTTTACGCTTTTCAATTCATATTTCTTCAACCCTAGTTCCATTTCATTCATCTTCCTATGATCAAATTCTTCTAATTCAACACCCTTCAACTTCAACAGAATATTGCCACATGATCCTTTGTCCATCGTCATGCTTATCTTTCTTGAATTCATTATTATTCAATCAAAACTTCTTCATTTTCCCTTCTTCCCCTTTGTAAACTGAGAAATAATTCCTAGTTATCTATAATAATTCCTTCAAATTACCTCAAAATTGCTCCAAATCACTTCAAGATCACTTCAATTGCACAAATGATCAGAAAGACTTATGAATTTTACTTTGTACACTATTGGTTTTCCCTAATTCGCATTATGGAAGACTTCAAAAGCTGATAAAAACCCTATTTCTCTACATTGAGAAACCCTAAATCGATCCACAAAAGAACATTCTTGTAACTTTTCTTTTGGTTTATTTTCCATAACCTCTTTCTACTCATTCTCTATAACATATCCTCGTGCCAACATCTGACACACTATACATCTAGGGGGTTTGTATAATTTTTTGTTAATCCACCCCCTAAGATCATGCTAGATCTAATTCCCAAAGGAATTGTCTGCACCGAATGAGGGCACAGACACATATGTTGTCTCTGACTCTTCTTCTTTCTTCCTCCATATCTTATTTGTTTCTTACTTCACCTTATCCTTGTCAATTTTCTTCACTGGCTCATTCTTCTCTACTGAAGCAGACTTATTTCCCTTCTTCTACAAAATCTTCAGATATGTCTAGGTTTGTTGCAGTTATAACAGACAACACTTTTCTGATTTTTCTGACCTCCATTGATTTTCTTTGTGTCCAAACTTGTTGCATGTATAGAAATAGCCATCAAAAGATTGATTCATTCTACCTCCATTAAACCTATTCATCATTACTTGACTAATCATTCTCACTTGAGATCTACATTTAGTGGCTTTATGTCCAAATTTCTTGCATGAAAAACATTGTCCATGGAAGGAACCAGGAAACTGATTCATTTTTCTTCTACACTTAGTTTCCCTATGACCAAATTTGTTACATGAAAAGAAGACACCATTGAAAGATGGATACCTTTGAGCATTTGGTTGTCTGATAAGCGGTCTTCTAGCAAAGTTCCTTGAATTTTTTTTTGCTTCCCTTTGTCTTGAGTCTTTTTATTATCCTTTGAGCTTTCACCTGTTTCATTTCCCAAGCCACTTTTTTCTTTACTTAGTTTTTGTCCTACAATCAACTCATCAAGCTTGTCAAAGATAAATTTGATTTTTTTTTCATAGAGTTTTTCTTTCTCCAGTTCTACTTTCAAGTTCACCACCTCTTGTTCAAGTCTAGTGCATTCATCAGTCTCGCTCTGCACCATTATAGTATTTATAAATTCTTCAATTCTCTTCTTTTCTTCCACTAGCACTTTCAATCCGATGATCTCTTGTTTTTGCTGCTCACTCACTTCTCTATGTCTTTCTTTGGATTTCTTCAATTGCTCTTTAAATTTCTGGACACATTCATTTTCCTCATCAAGATTTTCTTTCAAATCACTATTTTCATTTTCATCCTTATCAAGATCTTCAAGTGTAGCCTGGAGTTCTTCTTTATCATCCATTTGTTCAACCTTCAGGATATTCCTCAAGTGGTTAAGCTCTTCACCAAGGAACCAAAGCTTTGATACCAATTGTTAAAAGGCACAGAACAAATGAGAAGGGGGTTGAATCAATTGTCACCAAATTCAAACATAAAACTTCACACACTTATCAACTTCATAACCACACAATTTTGTTATTAAGTATGAACATGAAATGCAGATAACAGAAAGAAAAATCAACACAATGAAAACAAAATTTTACGTGGAAAACCTAATGAGGGAAAAACCATGGTGGGGATTAATTCACAATATAAAGTGATTCCAAAAATTGAATATATAAGGCTCACTACCCAGAATAGGACCCACTATTTGAATACAAAAGCTCACTACTTACAAAAGAAGGCTCACTACCTACAAAAGGATTACAAAAAAAATTGGCTTCACAATCGAAATGAATTGATAAGAGTGCACCTAACAAGTGTTGATACAGTTCCAGTGATGCTCATAGATTGACTTAACACACTTCATCATTTTCACACTTCTTCACATTCACAACCTCACAATATTTATCTATCATAGTCTTCAAAACTATCTGACATATATATCTTATCCATCCACAAGCATCAATCAGGTCAGCCTAATTAGATGCAATCCTCATTTACCAAAAATACCAACTATCGACTTCAAGCATTCACAAAATATTTTCAAACAATAAATGAAAATGTGTATCACGCTACATCATGCTGTCATAGACCTAAGATAGGTTATGTACATATATCCACATAACAAAATTAATTCACAATAACATTGATTATCCATGAGGTCGGCCAAAGATAGGCTTAATAGAAAAATGTAACCAACAAAATAACGCTGATACACCATGTGAGTGCCTATACATGAGAGATTCTGAACATACATGCTTCCAATGTTCATAAACTATTTCCAAAAATTGCAAGCAACAAAAATAAACCATGAAGGATTGCGAACCAAAATAGCAAATGACGTAGATTGTATACTAGTTCACAAACCATACCAAAATACCAGATCAAGCAATGACTTACTCTTGCAGTCACAACTTGTATAACATGGTGACATCAATGAAAACAAAAATTGTATAGTTAGCCATTCTTCTTCATTCTTCCAACAATGTTAAGGGAGGACCCATTCACCATCAAGGGCGAATGGGTCCTGGCTCAACTTACCAAGACCAATTTTTTCCCAATTAAATAATTTGATATTTAATTTATAATTATCGGGAGAGTTCCTCATGAGGTGTCAAAATTAAGGCCTAAAGGGGGGTTAATAACTCCACTTAACCACAATGAATTAGGACCACCTAGATAAATGTGAAAGTTCTTTAAAATAATTTACAATACTTAAACAAGGTATACATTATGCATATTTTATTTAGAAAGGGGCTCATAAGGCTTAATTAAGAAAATAAGTCCTAGAAAAGTGTGAAAGTGTGTTACTACACTTCACAAAACCTTTGCAAAGGACAAATTAAAGCATTATTTAGTCAAATAAAGGTCCTAAAATGATGTGAATGTGTACAAGACATTACAACACCACTCCACGACACCATTAGTCCAGTTTTAATGTCAAGTATGTAAGCAAGAAAGGAAAAGGAAACTTTTTCCATTACTACATTTTTCCCCCACTTTAGTGAGAGGATGACCCCATGTCAAACTCACACTAAAGTATACATCCAAGACACTTAAGTATGAAGCAATAATAAAGATACATTATCATACCCTCTCAAAGGCCAAGAAAAATAAACAAAAATAAAGGATCAAGCACAAATGATTCAACGTGATGTGAGGTGATGGTTGTTTGTCCATAACAAACATTGCTCACTCTAGGGCCACAGAACCTTAGGTCATCCACGGGGTGATTTTTTTGCAAAATATGTATGCTCACTTTGGGATAATGGAACCTTTTTCTATCCACTAGATGAGTTATCCCAATGAGGTGGAAAATGAGATAATTGGATTAGCCTCTCATATCATACCGAACTCATCCTACTAACAACTTTGATAAGGCACCACAATGAAAATTCTTTTGTAAAATGTTTTTGAATGTCATGTAAAAAAAATTTGCTAAAGGGGATTTTTCTTTGTTCATGTAATGGTCTTCCCCTTAGGTAGCTACATTGTGCCTAATGTCTCCAAGAGAGGAAAAATCAAGGTGTCAGATCGCCCATGGGATGCCTTGTTCATATCATGTCATGAAAGTGGATCGTACACTCTTGGACAACATGAATCCCAATGACACCACTAAGAAGAGGACACATCACAAGAAGAAATAAAATTATGCCATGAAATTTTCCAAAATATTTCATCAATGTATGCCCCCACTTTAAAGTAGTTGCTACACCATTATTGTGAGAATTTCTTTAAAGTAGCCAAATGATTTGATCTTAAGACATGAGAGCTTTCCTCGGAAAACCCTATTCCAAATCATATGTTTCTGAAGCAAGTTGCATCATGAAATAGGAAGGAAGGGTTGCCCCAACAAACACATAAGGGATCTATGGATTTGGGGTTAGTATGTCTGTGCTACAATGTTGTCATAGAGCATGGAGTCATCATCATTCCCAAAATACATGTATAGAACTAGAAGAATGACAAATGAAAACACAAGACAAATGAAAAATGATAACAACATAGAGAAGAATGAAGGTACATGTAGAAGAATGCACAAAAAGAGAGAGGAACATCAAATGAAACATCACAGGGGATCACATTATGCACATGCAATCAAAGAAAAATAAAAAAGAAAAGGAAAAATACTAGTAAGGAATAGGCGAGTCAACCTAAAGTGGGTCATCTTCCTCCCAATCTCAGTTGGTATAAACGGAGGGTGGGAAACTAGCCAAAGGGACAACATTAAGTGTCAAACTAGGACATGCACCAAGTTCAACACTCTTTTTAGGATATTTTTCATTTAAGCTCATGGAGGAAGAAAACAATGTATTCAAATCATCATGCACTTGTTCATCAATCTTTGAAATATCAATGTTATCATCTAAGTCAATCACAGTAGGAGGTAGAATAGCAATGTCCATACAATGTTCTTGTTTATGTTGTGGTGAAGGTTGAGAGTTGTCATGCATTGCTTTAGGTATGTTCGAATTTTGATTTTCTATGTTATTATTGTTTTCTTGAGTTTTCAATCTATGAGAAATAGCATGACGTCTACATCTATGCTCCCTAGCACTTTGATTTCTTTTCAATTTACTGTCAATTTGCATTTGTGTAAGAGCGGTTTTTTCAATCATAGGTTCCATCTCTTCCATAGGAGGACTAGAAGAAATGACAAGGGTTTTCTCAACCTCTTTCTCTTTGACTTTGTAAACTTTTTTGACTCTAGGAAGGACAAGGGGATTGTTTGTGTTATCTTGTGGTCTCTTGTGGGAAATTGCAAGAGGTTCTATAGGTTTTTCTTGTATGTTTGGAATTTTTTTTGGTTCAATCATTGTCTCATCAAGGATGATTGGTCCGGTCATAGGTTGAGGCATGTTTCGAAGGGATAGTTCTACTATTTTCTTTGCCTTGAATTTTTGATATAATTTGAAAAAGAAATCTTCACAAGTCTTGATAGGTTCCATAGGCTCAGACCAAAAGTAATCTAGTGAAAAAATCCCCTTTTCCTAGGCCGGATGAAATTTGCTATGATGCACAATGAAGATTTCATTTCCAAATGGAAACTTTAGACATTTATGCACAACCTAAGGGACAACATTCATGGAGCAAAGCCATGGATAGCCTAGCTTGACACAAAATTGGTCCAATTGTGGATGGATGGAGAATGAGACTGTTAATGTTTTCGGTCCCACTTTTAAAGGGAGATCTATCAAGCCTATCATAAGGCAAGCAAATCCATTATGTGTCTTGATACATGCTTTTTAATTTTCATATGTATCTTGATATAGCTCATGCACATATAAGAATTATTTTATGATTACATTCTCTCCACATATGGGATCAATCAATATCCCATTAGTGAACTTATTGTTGATTTGGCTAGCTATGTAAAGAGGACCATTAGGTGCACATTTAGGTATGTCATTTTGTTTGAAATCAATGTCAAGAGGGTATCTAGTCAAGCCCTTACAAGGTTTAGCTTCGATAGATGCTATCACGTTCTCCGTGGGAGGTAATTGCATAACATTGTTCTTAGTTTCAGTAGGAGGATTGGTTGTAGCATGTATGTTGCTATTGTCTTGGTCTTTCAAGTACTCCTGAAGGAAGTAACTAAGGCTATAGATGATTTGTGTTTCATTTTGAGTTTTAAGCACTTTCCTTAGATTTTGTATGATAGGAACCAAGCTAATGTCAAAGCATTCACTAAGGATATTGGCTTGTAAGTTTTCTAGTTGTTCAACTAGATTGTTAATGACGTCATGCACATGGATTATTGGAGGTAAATCCATAACAAATTAAGTATGCAAACTATGAGCCATGGAGGGCCGATTCTTAACATTATCAAAAAGAGAGTTAGAGCACCCAAGATCCATGACAAGTGAGAGATCATCAAATGAAATGAGCCTCAAACTATGTCCTATAATAGTATTGTGAATAGGACACCAAGTTGTAAAGCTCATACAAGTTTTACAACCCCAGTGTGTAAACCCTAGAATGGAAAAGGGAAAATGCAACAACCTAGAATGAAATGCAATTTTCAGATTCTAAGCAATGCAATTTATTGATTAAACAATGAAATAAGCTGAAAATGAAATGTTTTAATGCAATTTTGAATTTTTACAATGTACTAAAATGAAGCAATTTAAGCTAAATGCAATGAATTTGATGAAACAACAAATTTGGAAACTGAAATAGCAAGATTAATGCACCAAACAAAAACTAAAAACTAAGATTTTAATGTCCTAAAATTGCAGATCTATAGCTAACAGGTACTCATTCACCAATAAGAGTGAATGGGTCCTAGTTAGGTCTTTCTAGGATCTTTTTGTGGATTTCAAGGTCAATTTTAATGTGTTTTCAATTGTCAGAAGCTTTAGGTTAGACCTGATAATGGACTTATTCACCAGTAAGGGTGAATGGGTCCTAGTAAGGTCTTTTTAAACTATTTTTTTAATGGTTTACAAGCTTTCAGATATATCTTTTAGTTCCAGGTTGTAGATAGTGAAATGCAACTTCAGATTTTCTAGAAATTCAATGAAAAAATGCAATAAAAAGATGAAATGTAAGACCTATATTTAAATGCAATTTTATTTTATTTTTCAAATGTAATTGAATGAGATCTAAATGAGATGCAAAATGATTGATTTGTTTTTGTAATTTTTATATTTAAGAAGTGAAAAACAATGCAAAGCTAAAGCCTATATGATATGCAAAATTGAAATGAAAAAGAATAAAACCCTAATTCAATTCAAATCTAAATGCAATGAATGCAATATTTTAACTTGAAATGCAATGAAAGACTCCAAAATTCAAAAAAGTGCAATGTTGAATAAGTCAGGTTCACCAAAAATGATATGTAGGAAAATAGGATCCTTCCCAAATGTAAGTAAATGAGAAGGATCACTTGTTTTTCCAAGACCAAATCAATTCAAATTATGTAAATGAAGATGCCAATAACAACAAAAAAATCAACCCTAACTATTATAACAACTATGAGGGATGGTTTTAGAGCATAAAAATCTATGTACCTGGCTAGAAAGTTGCTATTTTTAAGCTATGGAAGACTTCAAGGGTGAATGGGTCCTTTTAGGGTTTCAAAAAACTAATTTCAAGATCTTGTACTTCTATGTCTAAACTATTGAAATCCCTATTATCAAGTTTTGGACGGCAGTATTCATTTTTGTAGATCTCTTTCCATGATCTTGCACCTTGAATGACAACTTTTGCAACTTTGACAATTTTGACAACTTATATAATCTTGCTCTTGAACCTATAAATATGCAATCAAACACTCAAGGGCAGAAATTTTTTTGATATTTTAGTGAATGGGGGTTTTCCTCAATCAAAATTACCCTTGTAGGTAATTAAACCAAATGATGAAATAAGATAATAAAGCATGAAAGTGCAATAATGTGAATGATGTCACCTTGGATTTTGTATTGTGATGTAAATATGTAAACAATCATGGAGTGGTCATAAAGAATATAGATCTTGGATGTAATATGAATCTTGTAAGTAGATCCTCAATACAACATTCACTTCTTAGCTCAACACACATGCATGCATTAAACCCTTGACATGATGATAAGACCTTGAATTGTTACAATAATGACTTGAAATCTTCCTTGTAATGCCTTGTAAATTCCTTTGAAATGCTCTAGAATTCTTGATCACTTGAATGCTTGAATGATTCATAAACTTACTAGCTTGTGTTAGATTTTCTTAGGAGAAACAATGTGAATTAGCCCCTTCTTTATACTAATTTAGGAGATTAACCCTAAAATTCAAAGAATTAAGGCCAACACTAGATATGGAAAGAAATACAATTAAATTTCCACCATAATGAAATTCAAAATTTAGGGTCTCATTAAGGGAGGACCCATTCACCACCAAAGGCGAATGGGTCTTGGCTAAGTTTCCAGGACCAAGCTTCAAGGAGTTGAAAGAGGGTCAAAAACCCATTCCAGAATAATTGAGAAAAGGGGCTCTTGTTAAGGGAGGACCCATTCGCCATCAAGGGTGAATGGGTCCTGGATCAACTTACCAGGACCAATTTTTTCCCAATGAAATAATTTAATATTTAATTTATAATTATCGGGAGAGATCCTCGGGAGGTGTCAAAATTAAGGCCTAAAAGGGGGGTTAATAACTCCACTTAACCACAATGAATTAGGACCACCTAGATAAATGTGAAATTTATTTAAAACACTTTACAACACTTAAACAAGGTATACATTATGCATATTTTATTTAGAAAGGAGGCCATAAGGCTTAATTAAGCAAATAAGTCCTAGAAAAGTGTGAAAGTGTGTTACAACACTTCACAACACCTTTGCAAAGGAAAAATTAAAGCATGATTTAATCAAATAAAGGTCCTAAAATGATGTGAATGTGTACAAGACATTACAACACCACTCCAAGACACCATTAGCCCAGATTTGATGTCAAGTATCCAAGAAAGTAAGGAAAAGGCAACTTTTTTTGTTACTACAGGTATTTCCACTAGTAATCCTAGTATCTTTGTAGCATTTCACATCATATCTCCTACCACTTTACCACCTATAAGTATTTCGTTCACTTCCCCCTCAAACACATATACACCTCCACCATATTCACCTCCATATAAAAACACAACCAATGGCACCATCCTTAACCAACTATTGTAAAATGTTCATCCCTTCAACAACAAATTTCCACCATAAACCAAAATAAAAATGGCCAACCATCATACTATGTGTCAAAATAAATCCCTTATCCTTGGAGATATTAAGAACGTTGATGCCACAAGGTATAGAGATTCCTAGGTTTGAGAAATATGGAGGAAAAGGAGACCCTTCTAACCATGTTTCCACTTACACCACCTTATGTAGTGATTTCATCCTTGAAGATAAGCTCTTGGCTAAAATTTTGCCTAGGTCCTTGAAAGATATTGCCTTAGAATGGTTTTCAATGGTACCAAATAACTCAATTTGGTCATTCAATGAAATTTTTGGCACCTTTATAAACCATTTCCAAGTTCACATGACTCCTAAGATGTCATTAGATGATTTGATGAGATGTATGCGAAAGGATGATGAAAAGGTTACTAACTTCATTCATGCTACCAATCGCTTTATTCCCAAATCAACGTAATGATTCTTGATCCTCACCTTCAACAAATGTTCATTGAGAACTTACAAAATAAGATACAATATAAGCTTGGAATGATGAAATTTCCTTCCTCTGTATACTTCTGTATCGCCCTTCGTGATTATCAAAACTCGGTCAATAGTTGTGAAAAAAAACCCACCTCTAGCCATCCTAAAAAAAATTTGAACCCACAAATCAAAATAATTACCAACCTTTTAGGAAACAAAACAAAGGATTTCTTCAACCAAATCCCCCTCAACCAACCGAACATGTTGATACCCAAGTGACTGCTATAAAGAAGACAAATCCTTTTAAATTTGGGGATTCGGCTAGACAATTTACTCCCTTACTCGATACTCTCCATAACACAATGTTACAACTTCTAGAAAAGAGCATGATCTCCTTACCTCTCATAAGAACTCTTGATCCTACTAAGCCATTACCTCCAAAATTTAGATCAAATTCCTATTTTCATTATCACCAACAAATTGGACATGATATGGAACATTGTAAGTGTCCTAAACATCTTGTGCAAGACCTTATTGATTCTAATTGACTTCAAATTAGAGGTGTGAATGATCCAGGTAATAATTTTTTTGCCCCTCCCAACCAAAACCTGCAAATCTTTACCAACCCCATGCCAAATCATAATATTTCATTTGTCAAAGCTAGTGAAACTAAGAAGAATGATGTGATGAATGTTGATACAGATGATGACAACATGGATATTATTGAACAAAGTCTTGTGGATACTATGGTTGGATTGATCGAAACTCAACCTCGTAAGGGCCAAACTAAAATACCTCTTGACATTGCTTTCTCATCAAAAGATATAATTTGAAAGGCAGTTGATGGTCCTCTTTACATGTAGTTGGTTGAATCAATGACAAGCCCACTAATGGGATATTAATTGATCCCATATGTGGAGAGAATGTGATCATTGAAGAATTCTTACTTGTGCATGAACTCTATCAAGAAACATATGATAAACTAAAAGCATGGATAAAAAAACAATGGTTTTTCTTTCCCTATGATTGGATCAGACTGAAACAATTAGATGGCTCATTCTCCATCATCTCGATGTTGGATCAATTCCATGTGAAGCTTGGTTGTCCATGGCTACGCTCCATGGAATTTGTCCCATTGGTCATGCATAAGTGTTTAAAGTTTCCCTCTAACAATGAAATATTTACTGTGCACCATAGTGGCTTTAATCTTGTGTCTTCTTGTGGGAACTTTTCATTGGATTTCTTTTGGCCTGAGCCTATGTAACATATTAAACCTCGTGAAAATTTATTTTTCAAATCCTAGAAAAAGTTTAAGGAAAAATGCATAGCATAACTATCCCTTTGAAACATGCCTTAACCCATGATTGAGCCTCCTATCCTCAAGATGAAACCATGATAGAACCAAAAACCATTCTGAATAACCAATACCCTAGCCTAAGATAGATCATTTTCCTATCTCCTAAAAATGACCAAAAGACAACCAAAAAAATCTCATCATGCCTCCTAAAATAAAACAGATTTACAAAGCTAAAGGGAAAGTGGTTGAACAACCTCCCATGGTTCCTTCTGAAGGAAAGAAACCTATGGTTGATAAATCTACTCCTACACAAACACAACTTGAAAATCATACTAAAATAAATAGAAATTCTAGAGAGCATAGGCATGACATTGTTCTATTGCTTGAAGGTTAAATGAAGAAAACAATAAAGAAAAACAATATCCAAATTTAACTAAGCAATACAAGATGATTCTCCCTCTTTGCCACAACAAAAAGATCCTATATCTCAACCACAACAAGAGCTAAATCCTTCTTTGAACATTATCATTCAACCTCTCATTGTGATTAACTTGGACGATGATGATGAGATTACTAAAATTAATAAGTGCATAATGAGTTGAATTCATCATTCTCCTCTTCCATGATCTTAAATGATACTTCTCCTAGGAAGAGTGTTGAACTTGGTGATACTCCTAGCAGAACACTTGTTGTTGTCCCTTTGGCTAGTTGTTCACCTTTTGTATACAATGAACAATATTGGGATGCAGATGACCTACTATAGGTTCACTTGCATGTGCCTTACTAGTCTTTTCTTTATTTATTTCTCATGTGTATGATTCCATGTACGTAATGTGATCTCCATGTATTGTTTTTTTAATGTATCTCTATTTTTGTACCATTCCTCTATTTATATCTACATTCTTCTATATGTCATAAACGTTTATCTTTTCTTTGTCATGTTTTTTCCTTTTAGGGATGACGCAAGGCATTAAGACATTTAGGCCTCTTCCATGTTGACCCAAAATCTCTTCCTTTATCTTTTCCTTTATCTTTTCTTTGTCTTGTGTTTTCTTTTTAGGGATGACGTAGGGTGTCGAGACATTTAGGTCTCTTCCATGTTGACCTAAAAAAATTCTTTTTTTTTCCTCTCTTTGTGTCATTCTTCCCACTCCATGAGTATTTTGGGAATGATGACATTTCCAAGCTCTAAAATAACATTTTAGCAAATACATATTGACCCCGAATTCATGGATTCCTTATGTGATTTTGGGATTTCATTTTGGGGGCAACCCCTTTTCATGAGGTAGCTTCATTTGGAAACATATTACTTGGCACAAGTCTTTCCAAATAATCTCTCATGTCCTCTTTATTGTTAACATTTATCATTTTCTACTTTAAAGTAATTGCTCACAACTTGGTGTTTAGTAATTTCTTTAAAGTGGGGGCATACATTGACATTGTTCTTTTGCATTTCAATTACAACTCATGTTTCATTATGTGGTCTTCTTACTTCATGTAATGTGTCTTTATCTTTGTGGTGACATCAGGTGTGATGTCCTTCAAGAACATGATCTCTCTTAACATATTACATTCCTCTTAGTGGCTTGATGTGACACATTGCATCCCCTAAGTTGTAAATATTATATTCTTCGATTGGTCCTCTCTTGGAGACATTAGGCATGATGTTCCTTAATTTAAGATCTTACACGAACTAAGAAAAACCCCTTTGAATGTACCTTACACTATTTTTCATTTACAATAACTATTATATGGCCACCTTGCATAACACACTTTGCTTGTCTATGGAGCCATTATGTTTGTTCATGGGTGTCAAGCATATAAATTTTTTCTTACCTCATGGATCTTCTCGTTCATTTTATATGGCACATTATCAAAATTATTAGGGGGTATATCTTTGGTATAGTTACCATATGGGAGTCAAACATAGGAGTGAATTTCCCATAGCCACTTGCTTGTGTGTGTGAGTGCATACCAGCCATGTGTGTATGTGTCTCACCTTCTTAGTGGCTCACCTAGTGGACAGCCTAAGGTTTCTCTATCCCTTGTGAGCATGCATTTTTTTTGCATAGTATACATCATGTTCCACTTGTAAATGTTTTGAAATGGGATGAGGGCTTGTTCCCAAGACTTAGAAAATAACCCACAAACAAGAGAATAACTTTATTATTCAAAAAATGGAGCTTCTTACATGTAGAGGATCTCAAATCCCCAAGTTCTATAACACATGCAAGTTACAGAAAGCTACAGAATAACCCTTTCGCAATATGCGAGCTTGTCCCCAAAAAGCTACCCAAAAATTAGAAACCCGCCCATAAATAGAGCTCCTCTTTAGTTTGGAGCCAAAACAACATTCAAATTTGAGTTTAGGCGGTTTAGCGCCGAAAATTACAACTTGAAGTTCAAATTTCAAAAGAACATTTGCAATTGTATCTTCTAG
>VDFB02024899.1:0-23725 GCA_007258455.2 Sequoia sempervirens
AGGATCATCCCAACCCAATAGAATCCCTTCATCAAGAGCCATTCTGCATAGTTACAATGTTGTAGAACAACTCAAGAGAACACCAACACACATCTCCATCTTAGAGTTGTTAAAAATATCATCAACCCATAAGAAGATCCTCGAGGAAGCATTAACCTCATCCACCATCCCCACAGACCTTGATGCGGAACAATTCCAAGCTATGGTCGGAAATATCATTACGCCTAATCTTCTTACATTCTCTGACCAAGATTTCCCTGCCCAACCATCTCACAACCATGCACTTCACTTGGAAGCCATTGTGAACAAGAGCAAAATCAAAAGGGTCTTGGTGGATGGAGGTGTAGGTTTGAACATCTGCTCTCTTCGCCTCATCAAGCAGTTGAAAATTGCAGAAGATTCCATTGACAAAGGTAAAGGCATCACGATAAGAGCATATGATGACTAAGAAAGAGTGTCTCAGGGCATGATTAAACTCCCCATTTAAGTAGGGCCTACCATCATGGAAACCACCTGTCAGGTTTTGGACCTTGACTTACCATATAATATCCTCCTCGGACGCCCATGGATCCATGCAATGAAAGCTGTAGCATCAACCTTCCACCAATGTGTGAAATTTACACATAATGGACAAGAGGTTACCATTCATGGAGATCCCAAACCGTTTTCATATTGTAAAAATCTTGAGGCCAAATACTACAAAATCCCCCAAGTGCCAAAGAATGATGAAGGCCCATCCACACCATACATTGACTTCGCCACTCTCGCATCCACTTTTGCGATAGAGACACCCGCCATCCCCGCTATTCCTACCATCTTCGACATCAAGCTCATCATCTAGGAGGACGGTTGTGGAAGCTACAAGCTCCCTAATAATGCTTTTGTGATAGGAGAATTACCACAATCTCCTAGATCATGGGGACGCCCACAAGAAAACCAAGCTTCCACGTCACAAATGTATCCTAAAAATTATCCTGAATTCACAAGCTGGGGAGACCTTGGCTGGGAAGTTATTGAAGCAGATCCATCTCACATGTTGTATCGAGATGAAAGACCAACACCTGAATTACCAATGGATGAGACAAGCAAGGCCTACAAATGATGCTCACAATGGGTTACGGAAGAAATCAAAGATTGGGATAGAACGATAATGGCCTTATAATACCCATCATGCCAGAGACATGACCCATAACAAATATTGGCCTTGGATGTACCCCTTCGAGAATAACCATATGTGGATGAAGTCCTCTAGTTAGAGCTGCTAGTGTCTCTCTTCAGCCAGTATTAGTACAAGTACACTCACCAATAGTCACAAGTAGCAACACACATAACTTCATAACTGAGCCCTACATTAGTAGCAATGATGAAGATACCATATCCAATCTCCCTAGGTTATTCGAGGACACCACCCTTTGCATGATTAGTACCTTATCATTCAAATATGATCACCAAAATCATGAGATTCACCTAGTTTACCCCCAACTGATTGACTATGACCAACAAGGACCACCAATTCTCGATACATTCAAAAATGACGAGGCACTCTCAGAATTCATGGGACTGAGGGATAACCTTCCAGATAGGGATCATAAGGCAAGATTTATAATGGAGTTGGACACACAGGCTTATTACGGGGAAACGATTGAATCGTTCAGTCACAAAAGTGAGAAACTAAGAATCATATCCAAGTCCTTGAGTGAAAACCACACTGTGGCACTCTCTAACAAGAAATTAGTAAAAAGAAAGGACGTATCCAATGGTGAAAACCTCTCTAAGGCGCCCGAGGATGAAGGATTCAATCTTCCTCTAAGAGCTATTCATCAGGAGAAATCAACAGTCTTGGCCGAAAAGTGAAATCCGGTCAACATAGGAACAGAGGAGGCCCCGCATATCACATACTATGCAGAATCATTATTATCAGAAGAACAAGAACTTCTAGCGGCATTCCTAAAAGAAAGATAAATAAATTTTGCATGGAGTTATGCTGACATGCCAGGGCTAGATCCAAAAACTGTGGTTCATCATTTAGCAGTGTATCTAAAAGCAAACCCGGTCAAGAAAAAGCTTCAAAAAATGCATCCCCAAATTGCCTTGTTGGTTAAAATGGAGCTCAAAAAGTTGCTAGACACAGGATTTATCCGACCAATTGATTACCCAGCATGGGTGTCCAATTTGGTACCTGTTTCAAAACCTGACGGTGCCATCAGAATCTGTACGGATTTCAGAGATTTGAACAAAGCATGTCCCAAGGATGACTTTCCACTCCCCAATATTTATATGATAGTGGACATGATAGCAGGGCATGAGATGCTATCACTAATGGATGGATTTTCAAGATACAACCAAATTATGATAGCAAAAGAAGACCAACATAAGACAATTTTTACTTGTCTGTGGGGGACCTATTGCTGGAACATGATGCCATTCGGCCTAAAGAATGCTAGAGCAACATATCAACTAGCCATGACATTGATCTTCCATGACATGATTCATAAAATAGTTGAAGACTATGTTGATGACATCCTAGCTAAGTCAAGAAAGAGAAAATATCATATAGCAACCCTAAGTGCTATTTTTGATAGATTAGAGGAATACAAAGTCAGGCTAAATCCCAAGAAATGCGTCTTCGGCTTACAATCAGGCAAATTACTAGGATACATAGTCTCCATGAGGGGTATTGAGGTGGATCTTGCAAAAGTAAAAGCAATCCTTGAGATGGAAGCACCAAAGACATTGAAACAACTAAGAGGTCTCCAAGGTAGGCTCCAATCCATTAGAAGATTCATAGCACAACTGGCGGATAAGCAGAACCCATATTCTCACCTACTCCATAAGGGGGTAGCATACAAATGGGATACAAAATGCGAGGAGGCATTCAACAAAATAAAGGAATATCTACTGACACCACCAGTTTTAATGCCACCCATCCCGAGAAAGCCATTGATCTTATATGTGTCAGCAACAACAACAACCCTTGGAGGTCTCTTGGCTCAACATGATGAAAATGGAACAAAGAGGGCTATCTACTATATCAGCAGAATGATGGTGGGACATGAGTTAAACTACTCATTTATCGATAAATCTTGCATCGCAGTAGTGTTTGCATCCCAAAAATTCAGACATTACATGTTAGCACACAAGATAAAACTCATCGCAAAAATTGATCCCCTCAAGTATCTCTTATCAAAAGTAGTGCTAACAGGCAGAATGGAAAAATGGGTAATGATACTATCAAAATATGACATCGAGTATGTGGAAGAGAAAAGCAATCAAGTGATAGGTTATTGCGGATCAACTAGCAGAAGCACCTATTTACTCTGAGAATCCTCTTATCTCAAAATTCCCAGATGAGTCCATTTTTAACCTCAATGTAACTGACCGTTGGAAACTGTACTTCGATGGTTCATACACACAACATGGATCAGGAGCTGGTGTCTTCTTCATCACCCCACAAGGGGATTGCATACCAAAGTCATGCAAATTAGCATTTCCTTGCACCAACAACATAGTAGAATACGAGGCTTTGACTATAGGTCTTAGGATAGCAGTGCAATGGAACATCATAGCCCTTAAGGTGTATGGAGACTCTCAATTGATCATAAATCAGGTGAATAATGAATATCAGACTAAGGATGATAAGCTCACTCCATACAAGAAACTGGTGGAGACTTTAAAAGAATCCTTCATTGACATAACATTTGAGTAGATCCCAAGAACCAACAACAGAGTAGCAGATGCCATGGCTACAATTGGGTCCCTATTAGACATCCCTCATAATGTACCAAAATATGAATTTTTGATCGAGCAACTTCTCATTCCCACATTCGAGGTACCATAATCAAAATATGTGTGTGAAATCATTGGTCTTGGTGATCCTTGGTATCATGACATCTATACATATCTTTGAATAGGAGTCATACCCACTGACCTACCATCGAGCCTAAAATGAACCTTTATTAAGAAGGCATCCAGATTTGTCATCCTAGGTGATACCTTATACCGTATAAGCATAGAAGGAACCTTATTGTGTTGTCTAAATGATGAGGAGGCATTAATTGATCTAACTGAGGTTCACAACGATATCTGTGGTTCACACTCGAGTGGGATGACCATCTCCAAGAAACTGTTGAGGATGGGGTATTATTGGCCCACAATGGAAAGAGAAGCACATGATCATGCTAAGAGGTGTATACAATGTCAACAACATGGGAACCTTATCCATGCTCTAGCCAGGGGTACAGCCAGCAGGGCAGGCAGACACACGGGATGCCCTGATCTTACAGCTATAGGCATAGGTTCAGGCTGTGACGGCCAAGAGGGACCAGGCATGGGCTGAGAGAGATCAACTCAAAGCAGAGAGAGACTAGGCAGTTCAGTAGAGACAGGCTGTAGAGTTATAGGTAGCCACAGAGCTAGGCCACATGTAGTAGATGGAGAGCATGACAGCCTCCTCGTCCCAGGGTACAGTTCTGATGAGATCCTACAGGACTATGCCAGACTTTATTCCTCTAAGGGAAACCATTAAAGGGTTTGATGAGGTGTAACAAGCTTTGTCCATTCATCGATTCCTTCATTTTTTTATTATTTCACTATCAAATTTTAATTAGCAAACCAAGTTTTGACCAAGGCAAACCCTTATCCACAAAAAATAAACATTTTTCTCCTCTCTTCGTATGTGCATATTTGCAAGTGAAGAAGGATTGAAAGTTGATTAAAAGTGAAGTTTTACAAAGTTTTCAAGACACAAAAACTCACCTACAGGTTTTATTTCAAACTTTTCGATAGTCAAACTTGGTGGAATCAGAAGCTTAGATTTGGGATCTAAGGATTACAAAAAGAATTTTCAGACCCTTGTATAGAGACTCATTTGTCCTTGGGTGAATACGTCCTTCAGCAAAGCGTGAAACCCACTTTTGGAGCCATGTAAACACCATCCTAACCTTCTCAAATATGTTTATTAATGGTTGTTTCTGAAAGTTTTTTCATAATACTTCATATTCCAAGTGTTAGATCTCATAGGTTTGATTTTTGAAACACTTTTATCTTTCTCCCAAAATTGCTTTTTAGTCATTTTTGTCATTAGGAAGCCAAGGCAACATAATGTCCAAAACCTAGGGTTGACTCACCTTAAAGGTTGTAAGTCAATTCTAATTATTTGTGGTACTATCCCTCTTCCTAACAAACACGGGAAAGGTGGATTTGTGATTAGGTGGACACCCCCTTTTGCTTTGACATACTCCCCTTATCACATCATTTTTCATTTTAAGGAAGGATCCTCTTTCCTTTCATTTCAATTGTAAACCAAGGCCTTTGATCCTTTGGGAAATTGAATCAAACATCATTCTCACACAAACAAAATTATAAGATCAAACTAAAAAAATGGTATATAATTAGTAATCATAAGCATTGCTCTATAACTAACTAATACTGACCTATAAATAACTAGAGATATCCATAATTGAATATACTTTAATCATCCATGATTAAACAAGGTAAATCCATATGATGAATTAAGAAGGAAAATTTTAAATACACTTTGAACATTTTTATAAACCCTTGCACATGGCTAACTAATCAATATACCATCAAGCTAGCAAATGTAACTTTAGAGATTGATATGACATATTTACCCGTTAAAAACACCCATACAACCATGGAGATAGTCAAGCCACAAAGGTATCTTTGTATTCAATACTTTTTTCTCAAAATTGTAGTACGTATAAGTGATAACCAAGTTAGAAGCACATTGTTTGGTGCCTTTGAGTATTCATGAATATAGGACACAAGTGACTATAGTGGTGCATAACCCAAAATTGCACAATAACCATAAATTGTTTACATTCATTTGATAGGCTTTTTATCATTTAAAAAATTAGTATTCAACCTACAAAAATCCCTTTGGCTTAGAGGCAAGTGCCGCCTCAACATTAAAGCCTTATCATAACAGGCATAAATTGATAGCAAGAGGATTTTATGTTTCATTGACAAGAAAGTTTACATATGATCAATTGTAGGGTATAATAAAATATGAAAAATATTCACATGAATGCAAGTGGTAACCTTAGTTCAAATCCTTACCTCCAAAAAAATGGGAAACACTTGTCCAATATGCAATTTTTTCTCCCAATAATGCCTAGACATATCTAGTAATAATTGAATCAATTAGCCAAGTAAGTCTACTTGTCTAGCTTAAAATCCTTTATATAGTCTTTACACATGACTTAATTACACTTGTACAATACCTTGTGATCCATAGGATACCAACATGGTTGGCCACATAATAAAAGATCCAATATATAGATTACAGGTTATTACCTCTCCACCATAACCATGTATATGTAAGAAAAACCCTAAAATAAAGTGGTCAAGGCACTTGATAGACACATATACAACTCAATCACAACACAAAATTGGATTTTTGACTATGTGTAGTTTGCAAGATTGCCATAATCATTCTCATCAAGAAAACACGCCTACAAAAAATATCATCTATGTCTCAATTTGCACGTTTTAATTTATTGCCATATTTCCACCATGGAGAAAAAAACACCTTAGCAAAATATTGGGCTGCCATTACCACTATGGCGACACATGGTGTGCAATAATTCATCGTTGAGCCCACACGAGCCTTTGAAAAGAAATAAGATCTCATAATAAAAGTGTCACATGCACACCATTTGACCTTGGCAAGGTGACACGTGGCACCATGTTAGTGATCCATGCATACCATCATGATTGAGATATCTATCCACATGAGATTATAATATATAAAAAATCAGGGGTACAAGATATTGTGTTAAGAGTGATTAAGCCAATCCAATGGAAACTATTAGATTGACTGGCATTTGACCATTTGGCATAACTACACACATTTATTATTAAACCCTAGTATAACTTATCTTGGATAGGTTGTTAACATAGGGCTACAAGGACATAAAGACACATAAATTCCATGAAATTTGGTAAGTTTAGGCATATAAGATTAGAGCTCTCACTGATAAAAAAAGTAATAATCTTTAGTGATGCAAATGCTCTTACATTGTTTGCATAGAGCTAAATTCCTTTTAGAGCACCAATTGAAGTGTGTGAAGCAAATTATTTCTCCTTATAATTCGTCAATGATTAGAATAAACACATTGAATGTGTTTAATTACGAGGACACAACACTATAGTATGCAAACTTGTGTTTAGTCAACCCCTAGTGGGAATTCAACTATTAGAAAAACAAATTAAGTTGGGACAAGTTTGTGACAATAATGATAACATTGGGATGGTGAACTAGCCTCAAGACAAAAAAGAGCTAAATCTTATTAGATGATATGTACATAAAAATACAAGTGAATATAATTGTGATAACAAGTTGATAGAATAAATACATAAAACTAATGAGTGACAAATGCATAAGAACATTTATAATAATCTACCAGAAAAGGCCCGAACGGGTAGTAGAGTTGGCTTGGGCAATGGGTTTGCTCCCCATTGGTCTCAGGTTCGATTATGCTCGCGGGTTTAAGAGGTGAGACTTCTTGTAGGTGGCGGATCTCACCCGTAGGGGACTAGTCTCGCCCTAGCTCGCCTTAGATACCTAAAGTAAGGGTTGTTGGGCTGGGTCGCGAGGACACCCCTGTAGTAACAAAAAAAAAAAAAGAATCTACGAGAAAAATAGAAAACAAGAAACCTAATATTATATATACTAAAACACTTCCCCCAAAATAAATACAACACTAATAATAAAAGATAAAGTAAATTCATAAATTTATATTTACCCATCAAAAATTGAAACCCCACATTTCGAAGAAAAACACTTCAAAATTTGATGAGGAAAGGTCGTCATCGAGAAAGAGGACTAGGTAAGCTTCCCAAAAATACCCCCAAAATAAAATAAAAGAGAAGAGAAAGAAAAGTAAGCAGTTAGGTAAAGTTCAACCAAAGGAAAATTCCAAGAAAAAATGTTGGGATTCTTTTCATTGTATAACTCCACTTATCTCGCTACCATCTCCTTACGGCTTCCGATTTCGATTTTGGTTTCCTTGGCCTCTGCAAATCAGCAAACTCACCGCTAAACTGCTCACCCTTTCAATAGAACCTTTTCAACTCCACTATAATTCTTTTCGGTTAAGCAATTTCAACCAAGGTTGGCCTGATCTTCAGAAAAGAAGGGAAACAAAAACAAAAGAGAATTGGCCTGTAAAATGTTGATAACGTGATGCTAATAATAGATTAATAAAAACCCAACATAAGTTTAGGTTTCGATTCGGGAAAAAAATAGTAAGCAATAGATTTGTGTTAGTGGCAACAGATTTTGGAACAGAAAAAAATCCGAAACTAGGGTTTGGATTGGTATCCTAGGGTTTGAGGATAATCAAGGTTTGGGAAATTTCGAGGGCTTTGAATGGACCCGCAGGTTCTAGAAGATATAATAAACAGGTTGCTGGAAGTGAGAGGGTCGAGGCCTGGGAAGCAGGTTCAGCTTTCCGAGGCAGAGATCCGACAGCTCTGTCTGTCATCCAAGGATATTTTTACGAGCCAGCCCAATTTGTTGGAGCTCGAGGCACCAATCAAAATATGTGGTGAGTTTTTTTTTTCAAAGTTTTCTTGGTTGGAAAATTGTGGTTATTCTTGTTTAGCGAAATTTATTCATTTAAATTGCTTTTCTACCCGCCAATACATTCCTTAAGAAGCATTAGATAATTTTTTTGGGGTCAATGCTTTTTCCAACATTTTATGCAAACTTTCTTTTCAATATTTTTTTGATGAGTAAGTTTAATTTACACAGCATCCCTGGACTTAGATGCCACAACTATAGAGCATATTTTTCATCTAATTCACCCAAAACTTGTCCTCAGACTTGTATGTTGACCATGCCAATCCAATTGACTTGCACCTGGTCTTTTTTGTAGCGTATAGCCACACCCAACACTGGATTTGTTAGTTTAGCCAATTATATACATTATTTTATAGATTTAAGCATCTTTTGGGTAGGTATACCCCCAGTTAGATGTTGTAGTGGCCCAATTATACGTACAAATTTTCTACCTTCAAGCATGTAACATGTGTCTTGGGAATTTGATCATGGGTCTCCACTATGAAAGCTCACCACATTTGACCTTTTATTTTTTAAAATTTCTGTTCAAGTTGAAGAATTTATTCAGGTAAATAAACTTTTCTCGGTTTTTCTGGTTTGGCAACTCTTGCTTTTGTGGTTTGGGAATTTTCCAATAATTGAATTTTTGTCTAATTTGAAGAACTCATAATTGTTTTTATTCATTATGTGATGTGTTATCAGGATTCAACTATGTAGTTTTTGAGTCAAACTCTTTCAGCCATATTTCATTGACGAGTTTGACTAAAAAGTCAATGAAATATGGGTCAATGAATTTGACTAAAAAACTATGTAGGTCAATGAAATATGAGTTGATGAGTTTCGCTCAAAAACTCCACAGTTTTTTTCAGATCAATGAAATATGAATCAGTGAGTGTGACTCAAAAATTATGCAGTTAAATTCTGATAATGCATTACATAATTTGACACACTGCAGAAAATAGTATCTACCTGTTGTTTTTATTTGGTTCAGTCCTCTTTTAGTTGTTTTTATTTCAAATTTAGTTTCTGCTTATTTTCAAGAGTTTCGATTGAATTTTTTTAGGCCAATACATACCCTAAATATCCTTTTTCTGTTAAGACAAACTGTTCTTTCCCCAAATATCTGGAGCAAATTTTATTCAGCTAAATAACATTTTTCTATCTTCTCTTATATTTATTTTCTGTTTAATCTGATTTAATTCAATGTGAATTCTTAGCTAGGGAATTTCTTTTTTTTCAGTCAATAGGCTTTTTTGTTTGGCCAATGCATATCCTAAATACCATTTTTTAATAAGGAAAATTGTTATTTCCCCAAATTTTTTCTCTTTGATATTAAGAGTTTATTAAAGTAATATTGTTATATTTAGCTTATAATAGTTATCTTAGTTAAGTTTAGTTTGCTTTCAGTTAGTTTTAGCAACTTTCTTTACTTCTTTTGTTATCGATTGTTTCTGATTTAGAAACATCGTTTTGTAATTTCTTATTTAAGGAGTATTCCTCTCCTTTTCTAATTCAATCAATTACCATTTTATGGTACCAGAGCAGAGACAAGTTTTTGGCGAATTTTTGTTATAAATTTGTCACTTTTTCCATAGTTTGAGGACTCTCTTAGTCCTGGAAAAGACTCTTGGGACTCTCGAGTCCTAGGGCGCATCGAGTCGACTTGCCAAGGACTCTTGAGCCGAGTCCTAGAAAGTCCAGGCTAGGACTCTCGAGTCCTAGCGAGTGACTCGTGCAAGTCTTAGAATCGGAGGTCCCAACTTAGGACTCTTGGCATTGCCTGGAAATAAAGAGTTTGGATGTTTAAAACTTGTTTTTGTTTGTTTTTTTCATTTGAAAATTTGAAACTATGAGTATGAATGATGAAATTTCAATATTGAGTGTTTGAAGATTATATAACATGTGTAATATTTGAATTATGGGAAATTGATAATCAAATTAGGCTCTTATGTTCTCTAATTGCATTAATTTTTTTTGTTGTAAAACTATGGTTTTCTTCTTTTTCGAGTCCCAGCTGAGTTTTTTGCCGAGTTTGTGCTGAGTCCCGAGTCCAAGTGATATTTTGGGCTGCAAGTCCACGTCGAGTCCAAGTTTTCCAACTTTGGCGTTTTCTACCTATAAAAATTTTGAAAAAGATTTTTAGAAGTTATTGTCAGATTTTTTAATGAAAATCGAGGGTTTTCTTTTTGCAAATTGGTGCCAGGATTTTTTTGAAAATTGCAGGTCAAAATTGTTGTGTCTGTGTTTGACGATTTTCTTCTTGGAAAAATTGTGGGCATCAGTATTTACCTTCTTTTCTTCTCACGATTTTGCTAAAAGTCATGGGTTGTGCATCTGATTTTTTGCAAACAAAATTGCGTCTGGGTGTTTCTTTGTTGCGTGACTTGCTTCCATAATTTTTTTGCCAATTTTCCTAGCTGAAAACAAAACAAATCCGCATGCCTATTATGGAAAATTGTGACTTGAAAAAAAATCAAGGGTTTTTTTTGCAGATTTCTGAAACTCACGATTTTTGAAGTTGCAATTTTTTTGACGATTTTTTTAAAACAAAAATTGTGCATCTTGCATGCGAATTCCAACCTCTGTTTTTTGACATTTTTTTTTAAACTGTGGGATTTGTGCCAGCTGATCACTTAGGGTTTGTTTGATTTGCAATAAAAAAATTGAAGTACCACTTTGACCTTGTTTTTTGTGCCTTTGGAAAACAAGAGGGATGGCGTCTTTGACCAAGATCATGTTGGAAAGCAGCTAGAGATTCAACGGTAAAAACTACAATACTTGGAAACAGAGGATGCTCACCATATTTGAGTATCGGTGTCTAGATTAGATTGTCCTTAGACATATGTCCCACAATTGTGGGAAAGGACTAGGACAAATTTGATGGAAGTAATCGAGAGGTGGTTACACTTCTCAAGTTATCTGTCACTGATGAGATGTAGAAAGGACAAGACAAAGGCAAAGGTAAGTCCTCTTAGCAGAAAGGACAAGACAAATCTGAGGATAGCTCCAAGAAGACTATCACATGTCACTATTGTGGTAAGCTTGGCCACATGAAGAAATACTGCAGGAAGCGGTTGGTTGATCAGAAATCCAACTAGGGAGGGTCTCAGTAGAAGGCCCACGTTGCAAAGCATTTTGAGCAGGAGTTTGTCTTTTATGCATTCATGGCCAAAAGACTAGCAGATCATGTCAAATCTTCTATGTGGTATATTGATTTTAGAGCATTTCAACATTTTACACACATGAGAGATTGGTTCACAAAGTATAAGGCTTGCTTCGATTTTGTGATCTTTGGTGGTGGTGAAGAGTGTACAGTTGTTGGCAAAGGCAACATTCAGATTACATCTGGTGGAAGAAATCTCATATTTCTCAATGTATACTATGTTCCGAGCATGGAGCTCAGTTTGCTCTTTATGAGTCAGATTATGTGACACTGTTCGAAGTTGGATATCGTCTTTAGTTCACATAAGTGTCACATTGTTGACAAGGAGTCCAAGAAAATGGTTGCAGTCGGGCTTGAAGATCATGGCTTGTATAGGTTGGTTGATATTGGAGAATCTTAGGAGCATGCAATGGCTATGAAGAGTTCATCCATCAGCTCTCTTTAGCATCAGCGATATGGGTATCTCAACCTAGCATACCTCTCTCATTTTGCTCAAGAGAATTTGGTAGAAGGCTTACTTGAGATTGAACAACATACACATGGTGTATGCAGAGCTTTCCAAGTAGGAAAGCAACATCAAACTCCTTTTCTTGATGGACGAGCTTGGAGAGCATCCAAGGTCCTTCAACTGGTTCATGTAGATGTTTGTGGACCAATGAATACTACATCAATCATTGGTGCCGGATATTTTCTATTATTTGTTGTTGATTTCAGTAGGAAAATGTAGGTGTTTTTCCTCAAAGCAAAATTAGATGTGTTAAATGAATTCCAAAAGTTTAAAGCATTAGTTGAAAAAGAGTCAGGATGTTCAATTATCACTCTTCGGTCAGATAATGGGGGTGAGTTCTATTCCAACGAATTCACCAACTTCTATGCTAAACACGGTATTAAGCATCAACTTACTACACCCTATACTCAGCAAAGTGGAGTTGTTGAGTGGAGAAACTATCCTATTACGGAATGGCCCATTGTATGCTGGAGAACATAAATGTTCCAAAGAAATTTTGGGTTGAAGCAGTGTATACTGTTGTATACCTTCTTAATAGGTCTTCCACACAGGTTGTCAAGAAGATGACCCCAAAGGAAGCATGGATTGGAAGGAAACCAACAATCAACCATCTCAAGATTTTTGGTTCTATTGCATATGTTTGGATTCCAGATGCAAAGAGGACTAAGTTGGATTCAAAAAGCCAAAAGTTGATGCTTACAGGATACAGTGACAATCATAAGGCCTATCGGCTGATTGAGGTGGACACTGATTGTCTAACTTTCAACAGGGATGTTGTTTTTGATGAAGAAGGTGGGCCCTTTCAGCTCTCTTCTCCCATCTAGACTCTTGAGGATCAATCTCTGAAGACTAAAGATTTGGGTGTTAGGCTTCCATTAGCTCCACCCGAAGGGAGGGATTTTGATGATCTTGAGCTTGTGGAATCTCCAAGGCACAATCCTATACCAACAGATTTCCCTCAAGACAACCTGGACCAACATCTAGATGATTTTGTTCCAGACAACCCAAGTAATGATGATCATCCTGATTTGGAAGAATATGCATCTACTCTTCAGCCTAAGTGGTGGGAGAAGCTCATTGGTGATGTTTGAGATGATGAACTTGTTGAGGGTAGATCATCTAGAGGCAAGAACAAGTAGAATATAATGAATTTTGCTCTTTTGGCCAACATTCAGAGTGTTTATGAGCCCCAAGACTATTCAGAGGCAAAAGGTAAACTTGAATGGGAAAAGGCTATGGAATTTGAAATCATAGTCTTTTGAAAAACAATACTTGAGTTCTGTTAGATCTTCCACTAGGGAAGAAACCCATTGGCTGCAAATGGGTCTACAAAGTGAAATACAAAGCTGATGGAACACTTGATAAATACAAAGCTCAGTTGGTGGCGAAAGGGTTCTCACAGAGAGAGGGCATTGACTATGAGGAGACCTTTGCACCTACAACAAAGATGAACACCATTCGACTTGTCCTAGCCATTGCAACACAGTTTGGTTGGAATGTCCATCAAATGGACAGGAAGAGCGCCTTCCTCAATGGAGATTTGGAGGAAGAGGTCTACATGACGCAACCTCTTGGTTTCAAAGTTGCAAGCAAAGAGCATAAGGTATGCTGATTGCTTGACTATGAGACCTTTGCACCTACAACAAAGATGAACACCATCCGACTTGTCCTAGCCATTGCAACATGGTTTGGCTGGAATTTCCATCAAATGGACATGAAGAGTGCCTTCCTCAATGGAGATTTGGAAGAAGAGGTCTACATGACGCAACCTCTTGGTTTCAAAGTTGCAGGCAAAGAGCACTAGGTATGTCAGTTGCCGAAGGCTCTTTATGGCCTAAAGTAGGCTCCCAGGGCATGGTACTTGAAGATTGACAAGTATTTGGTTGCATAGGGTTTTCAAAGGAGTCCCTCAGATGCCAATTTATATTTCAAAAGCACTAGTAGCGATATCATTCTTCTTGTCATCTATGTAGATGATATCATCATTACTAGCAGTGGGGTACATTTGCTTGAGCAAATTAAGTTGAATTTGTGTCAGGCATTTGATATGACAGATTTGGGTCTTTTGCACTATTGTCTTGGTGTAGAATTTTGGTAGACAGGTGGTAGTATTTTCATTTCTTAGTCTAAATATGCCAAGAGTTTGCTGGAAAAGTTTAGGATGATAGATTGCAAAATCTCATCCACACCCATGGAGAAAGGGTTGAAATTTTCAGCCAAATCAGACTCACCAGTGGTTAATGAGTCAACTTTTAGGCAACTAGTTGGCAGCCTCATCTATCTTATAGCCACTAGACTTGATCTAAGTTATGCTATGAGTTACATCTCTTATTTCATGATTGCCCCTAAGAATAAACATTGAGTTGTAGCGAAGCGAGTACTGAGATATGTGAAAGGGACACCTGACTTTGGCATTCTGTATAGCAGAAGCAAAGATCCTAGGCTGGTTGGTTTTACAAATTCAAATTGTTCAAGTTCTATTGATGATAGGAAGTCTACTTTTGGTTATGTTTTTATTCTTGGTACAACCAGTAGAAAGCAACATGCAGTAGCTCTTTCCTCGACAGAAGTAGAGTATTGAGGAATTGTTAAAGCAACATGTGAGGCAGTATGGCTTCGAAGGATGCTTTTTGACATGAAAATGTCTCAAGCAAAGCCTTCACCCTTGTTTTGTGACAACCAAGGGGTGCTAAAGCTTGCCGAAAATCTAGTCTTCCATGAGTGCACAAAACATGTAGATCTTCATTGTCACTTCATACAACAACTTGTTGAAGATGGATTAATGATGTTGCAGTATGTTCCAACGAGATCGGTGCAAACCCTTGTTTTGTGACAACCAAGGGGTGCTAAAGCTTGCCGAAAATCTAGTCTTCCATGAGTGCACAAAACATGTAGATCTTCATTGTCACTTCATACAACAACTTGTTGAAGATGGATTAATGATGTTGCAGTATGTTCCAACTGAGGATCAGACTGCAAACATTCTTACCAAGTCCCAAAGTTCAGACAAATTTGTAAAATTTAGGGGCAAACTTGGTATGACCATTAAGGGAGGGTATTAAAGTAATATTGTTATATTTAGCTTATAATGGTCATCTTAGTTAAGTTTAGTTTGCTTTTAGTTAGTTTTAGCAACTTTCTTTTATTTCTTTTGTTATCAATTGTTTTGGATTTAGAAACTTTGTTTTGTAATTTCTTATTTAAGGAGTATTCCTCTCTTTTTTTAATTCAATCAATTACCATTTCAGAGTTTAGAGTGAATTTTATTCAGGTAAATATCATTTTTTTTGTTTTATCTTAAATTTGTTTGCTGCTTAATTTGAAGAATTTAGTATTTTAGCTAGGGGAACTTTTTTCGTGACCAATTTGCTTCCTTCTTTTGCAAGTACATACCATAAATATCCTCTTTCTAATAAGAAAGTCAATTTTTTAAAATTTATTCTGATTTATTTGAAGATTATATAGTGAATTCAATTTAAGTAAAGCTTTGATTTTCTCGCATACAAATCAGTAATAACCCAGTTTTTGTGCCATCACATCTTTTTGGCAAGGTATAACCCTTTCTTTTAATATGACTTACAATTTTTTCTTTTTGATGGAAACAATTGGATTACATAGATATCAATGTCTTTGTCTTTATATAATGCATTACAACATTTTGGGGGAACATACATTTAAACCAAAAGATGTCCTTCAGCTAAGTTGCCACAAGTAGGGGGATCCAGTACATCAAAGTCTCGAAGGGGTCAAACCTAGCCCAAATTTAACTTTTGTTTAATTTGAAGAATTTAGTGTAAATCTTAGTTAGGAAAACTTTCTTTTTTCACAAACAATGATGCATTTGTTTGTGAGTACATACCATCAATAAGGCAAATTGTCTCCATCCAAATTTATTTTGTTAATTTGAATAACTTAGAGTGAATTTTATTTATGTAATGTAATGCCCCCTTTTCCAATAAAATTCCACAATGGTCTAAAAGAACGCTTCCCATTTCCTGTGGGGCTTAGGGAAATAAAATAGGGAAACAACTTTATAATATTTAAGTATATTGTGAGTGCCCAAGTTATGAGGCCGCAAGTATTATGTAATAAAGTTTACACTTTTAAAGTGGTGTTGGCAAAAGGTTTGTGTGTGGGTTTATTTTGAAGGGAAAAAGAAAAAAGTAAAAGTTAATTATTTAATCAAAGCCTGGGATTGAGAGTGGTATGCTTGTTTACCCATTAATTCTACTCCAATAGATTGGACACCTTGTTCATCTATCATTAGAGATTGGAGGATGGAAACCCCTTGATTACCATGGTTGGTTAGTGGATGAAACCCTTGAACCAATCGTGGGCAATTTTCACATGGGGATTGTAATTGAGCTTCACTAATTTGCTGTTCGGGTGGCTCCTACAATGCCTATTTGTTTTTGTTTGAGTTTGAGGTATCTCTCTTGGTGCTTAGTGTTTGTAATTATGAGGTGGCTCCTGTAGCACCATTGGCTGAAGATTCATCATATTTTTTGATAATAGTATTGCTGCTGGTAGTAAATTGAATTAACTTTGGTGTAATTAGAGGAGTGTAGTGTCGAAAATTGCATGCCATTGCAATTTCACCTAAACTTTTGTATTCACTTTAGTGTCCACCCCCTTAGTGTTTGTGTAGGCTCATCTTAACCATTGCATCAGCCTTCTTCCCCTTAGGATGCTCAAGATCCCTTTTTGGCAGCTACCTTTGCGCATCAGTCTTTTGTTAACCTTGTGTTTTCCTTGTTCCTACCATTTTTGAGCATAATTTGTCTGAACACTAGCACCGTGTGGACGTTTGTGCATCGCGTTACGTCCCACGACATCTTAACGTTCAAATGGGATTTTCTGAGTGTCTTGCCACTTGTCACTTACCTTGGTTGATGGAAACGGCTCGAGAGACCTTGTAACGGCTAGGAAGCTTCTTTTTCCCTCCTCTTCTCTCTTTAAAATCCATTCTTTGATTTCATTTTCTCTCTCTAGCTCCTTCTTGGTCTTTCTCTCTTATACATTCTTTCTTGCTCTCTTGCTTGCACAACTCTCTACAGCTTGCTATAGCGGTCTCAAGTTCTCACAATGCTCTCTACAACTCTCTTGGCTCTCACAACTTTCTCTTTTTTTCCCTCTTTGGCTTCCTCAAGCCTTGCAGGTATATCTATTTGTCTTTGTCTTTGAGCATCTTGGGATTTATCACATCACTTGTCTATGCATTTTATCTTCTTGTCTATTTATCTTTCTATCTATCTATCTATCTATCTGGCTGTCGGTGGAGGTGGAAACACCAAAACAGGGGTTTGACTAAGGCAAGCCCCTAAACAGCCCCAACATTTTCTCTCAATCTCATGTGTGCGGGTATTGAAGACATTTATTTGTTGGAGGCTTCATTGCTTGGTTGGTTGTGAGTGTTTTGTTTCTCTTCCTTCATTTTATCATCTACATTCCATTTAGTCTACATTTCATTTAGTTCTCTTTACTTTAGTTCTGTATTTTCCTACATTTCAAGACTTTTTAGCAATCAAAATAAAAGTCGTCATTTTGTTGTTTTTTGTGACATTCTCGGTTTTTGGTTTGTAGGAGACATCAGTGCACTGTTGGTACGTGCACACGCCTTGCTATAGTCCTTGGCTGAGAGCTTATCAGTCTGTCTAGAAGACCTCTGTGACCTACTCTTTTTGTTTCTGGAACTCTCACCATTTTATTCTGTCACCCGAGCTTTGTTCCTTGAGGTAGTTGAGGACTATTTGCTCCTTGAAGACTCTACTTGTCTTGAGACTCAAGGGTAGCAAATTTCCTCCTCTACAAGGAGTATTGTGCATTGTTGTTCATTTGCAAGGGTTTACAATTCATTTATGCATATCTTGTTAAGCTTATCATCTATTAGGATAGACCTGATCATTGGTTTCTTGTGGAGCAAAATCAAATTGAAATATTGAATATCCCTAATTGGGGATATTACAGTGGTATCAAAGACCATGATCTTGCCTTCTTGTAGGGAAAAAGATCAAAACTCTAATGATCTTGCCTTCCTGTAGGGAAAAAGATCAAAACTCTACTTTTTCCAGTCGATAGTGAGAACTCAAATGGAGAAGCAATTGATAGTTTGGTTGAATTGATGAAGCAATTGGACAAGCTAATAGAAAGTTAGAATAACACGCAAGCTATATTTATGCAAATACAGAGCAATAGAAAAGAGTTGAGAGAGAAATAGCCAGCTCCAAAAACTCAAATTTGAGATCAAGGAGCAAGATCATAAAGAATTATTCATGAAGGAGAGAAGTTGGAAGTAGATTCACAAGAAATTGTCAAGGAGCAAGAACCCAAGATAACTTTATTGAAAAAAAAACAAAAAGTTTGAACCAAGGATCACCAGGAAGACTACATTACTAGAGCTGTTAATATCATAGAGCAAAATCCATCCTAAGACGCCTCCTTCAAGCCCACAAGAGAAGAATTTCCATATTACTAAAAAGGAAAATGAAAGAAAAGATGAACTTTAAAGAAATAAATTTTGCTTCTCATGCAAAGAATTTTGGGAGCAAAGTCACATATGTCAAGACAAAGGACAAATTCACACTGTGGAGGTAATGTCAAATAAAGATTAAAAATACATAAATCAAGAGATAGAGAAGATCATGGAACTAGTGACAGATACACCAGAGACAACATTACATGATGGGGCCAAAGAAGAATCTGTAGGGAAAAAGCCAAAAGAAGAAAGGCCAAAACCAAAGCTAATTTAAATCAAGAAGGAATAGATAAGTGAGCAAGAACATAAAGGATTTGCTATACAAGTTGAAGGTTAAGGGTCCTTAATAGAAAAGGTATGCTAGTAACTTCTAACAAACAAAATGTTGACAATATTGAAGTCAAGGAGAAACAAACATTTCAAATTGATTGTAAAATTAAAAATATCTATAATTGAAAAGAAACTTCTGAAGTTTGAGCCTCCACCCCATGAAATAGAATTTCAGAATCACCATATTGGTAGGCAAGGAATTGAATGAAATGTTTTTGACTCTAATGCTCAAATTCTTAATCACAAGTATGGTTGTATTGAAGTTAATTTCTCAACTAAAGAAGGTAAGCTGTCTAGCTACCCCTATTGATTTAAGCTCAAATAAGATACCAAATTTATGGCACTCAACCGATTCTTACCATCATGGGAGACATTCTATGAAGATGAAAAGAATGAAAGGTATAACTTGTAGTGAAGGGTAGAAAGATCATTTGGTTCAAATCTAGAAGCTTGCATGCATAAGGATTTGGGACTCGAGTGATAATTTGCTTAGAGAAAATGCAAAAATGGCAAGTTGCCTTCTTCAAGATTGGTTATGCAGTATGGTATGAGATCTAGTTGATATTCTGAGGTATTTGAAGAGTCAAACTTTTAATAAGTTTAGAATCATTGTTGTTGGTAAGTTCATCAACTTGTACACTTGGCCGAGAGGAAGGTCCAATTTGATTATAGATGAGCATAAGGAAAACATTGTGAATGATAACAAAATTCAATGGTTCTAGCTCGGGTAAAAGGCAAGGAATAGGGGAATGTCACCTCCTGTTTGACAACGATGATGGAGTAATTCAGAATTTAGGTAAGCAAACTTATGTCATTTTAGTTGGTTACAAATATAGTGTTTGGGTGGAGAGTGCAGTCATCCAAACTATGATTACGTTGGCACAAGCATGTGAGATGGTGATAGGTAGTAAGTTGGCAGATGGCTCTCTTCTACACATAGTTAACGATATGATAGTTAGGGCAGCAATAGTTTTCTATTTTTATATGGGTATTGATTTAGTTATTAGTGTTGTTAATATTGGCATGACATCCTCCACATGTAATGGGTCGTATTATATTCCATTAAGGAAAGAATTGCTCAAGAATGAAGAAGATAATGGTAACTTGTATCTGCATTCTTCCGCCAGGTAGGGTCAAAGGTCAGGAAGTCAACTTCCTAAATGTTGATTGGTATAATGCTGCATGTGCATAGAAACATAAATGCTCAAATGTGTAACATCTTAATATGTAAAATGTAAAGAGGTACATAGATCCTTTTATCTAAATCTGCCTATACATTCTAATATGGGAATCTAGAGAAATTTTCAAACACAAGGAAGGCAAAGTGTTTGATAAATTCAATATGGGGGATAGACTCGTCATTTTATGTATCTGGAAATTAAATCTAACTTGGGAAGGATATGAAGTACATATTGTGAATGCTGCCAAGGTTATGAGATTGAATGCCTGCAGTTCATAATGCTACATGCTACAATGGGAGACAAAGTGATGTTTGAAATATTCAATGATTTAATGGGACCAACCATAATGACAAAGAAGTGTCATAAGAGGCAGGTAGATGAGACTATTAGAGGCTTCATACTAGAAGGCGATAAGTAAGGTAAACATTATTTTGATATTCTAGATTTCTTGAATAATTGTACTAGGGTGTTTAACCACTTGTTCCTAGGATTGCAATTAGACAAAGAAACTCGACAAATCATAAGTTTGGAATTAAGTCCCAAACATGACCATCATGCACAAGGAAGAAATGACAAAAGAGGGAACACTACAGAAGAATCTTTTAACTCCTTGGGTTGCAGATTTGGAAGTTACTCTTTGCAACAGTATGTACACGTGGGAGAAGATCAAATTTGCAAATTTGGACACATATTGGAAAAGGTTTGAAGAAAGGTATAACTTTCCATTTCAAGTCACAGTTAAAATCCTTATAGTAGATCAAGCTAATTTTGTTTCAAGTACATATTAGAGAATTGTAGGAGGTGTAGATGTTATTGAGCAAAGTGAAGATCACATAACTTTGACACTTCTTGAAGAATATGTTGGACGCTTTGGATTTTTCATCAATAATAAGGCTAGTAGCAAGAGTGCTGCTATAATCAATCAGATTTGTCAAAGGGTAATGGAAGAATGTGTTGCAAAGGTTAAAGAAATTTCTCCTATTGATTAGGGCAATCCATAATATTTGAGGAAATAAGAGCACAACAAAGGTAATTATTGGTAAGAATAAAGGAGGAAAGAACATGCATAAAATTTGTAAGAAGTGGTATGATTGAAGGCATTGAGTGCTTTCTAATAAGTGCATGTTGAGCCCATGCCCATAATGAAATCTACTTTGTGACAAATCCTTGTGAGGGGTTAGAGCTCCAATTTGTAGAAGATAGTATCAAAGAGGAAGTTTGCAGCCACGTACAAGCAAAGGTACAATCGTGCATTTATCATAATCTTTATTTACATGGGATGGTTCATGGGACAAGATTTTTGAAAATTCAAAATATTTTGATTGGAAATTATGAAGTCTTCAAAGTAGTTAAGGATCGTGATGTCCCAAAGAATAAATTGAATAATTTCTTCATGAAGGCTTCTGTTGCTACCATAGTAACGAGACTCGGACTCGCCTTGGACTTGGCTAGGGTGACTCGACTCAGGACTTGGGACTTGGCGCCCAAACTCGGCTCAGACTCAGCAAAATGAAAAAACCTTAGAAATTTAGAGATTTTTAAGGATATAAAACTTGTTTCAAGCACCCTTTATTGAATAAACCTTAAAGACACAATAACATCATTAAATAGAAGCAAATTTGATCACATACACAAGTATTCATTGATCACATAAGTAGAAAGTACACAAATTGTAGCTGAGTTGTTGAAGGAAATAGCACAATTAGATATATAAAATTATAGTTAAATGTATACAAAACTCTATGGAATATGAAATCCATGACATCAAATGTTCCAAACAAATATGAAATATCAAAACAATAATTACAAGTCTATGGCTTAGAGGAGTCTGCATCCTTCCTACGAAGGCATCTAAGGTGGGTCCTAGACGATGTAGCAATTGCAGCCATAGTCTCTGCTTGTGACTCCATGCCACCCTCACCAACATTAGTTGTGGATGTGTTTGCTCATGCTTTAGCCTCCTCCTCTGCCATGGCTATAGCCTCAACCTCTCTATCTGCCCAGTCAACCCAATCAAGGTCCTTGTCACTAACACAAGTATACATCGATCATATAAGGATAAACACAAATTGCAGCTGAGCTGCTTAAGGAAATAGCACACTTAGATATATAGTCAAAGACTCAAATGTATACAAAACTCATGGAATATGAAATCCATGACATCAAATGTTCCAAACAAATATGACATATCAAAAGATTTAAAACAATAACTAGAAGTGTATGGCTCAAAGGAGCCTGCATCCTTCTTATGAGTGTGTCTAAGATAGGTCTTGGATGATGTAGTAGCCATAATCTCAAGTATCAGGGAAATTTCCCTAATGGGGTTGAGGGGCAATGCCCGTTGTGGGGGTCTAGGCGCAATGCCTCTAGTGGGGTTGAGGGCAGTGCCCCTCGTGGGGGTCTGGGGGCAGCACCCCTAGTGGGGTCAAGGGGTAGCACCCCTTGTGGGGGTTTAGGGTCAACATCCCTAGTGGGGTCAAGGGGCAACACCCATTGCGAGGGTCTGGGGGCAATGCCCCCAGTGGGGTCAAGGGGCAACGCCCCTTGCGGGGGTCTGAGGTCGAGGGGCAATGCCCCTCGCAGGGTTCTGGGGCAGCGCCTTGGGCACGCTCCTTGTCGCGATACAGGGCGGGGTTGAGGGGCGGAGCCCTTGCCACCAAGCCCAAATTAAGACCTCCAAAACCATACAAACCTTCATCATTTTACATTTATAATAAGTAAAAAAAAAAAGGTTAAACTTTAAATTTCATGTAATTTTTTGCTCTTTTCAAACCCTGCCTATTGTTGAGTCCTGCTGATGGGACTCGCCTGGACTTAGCGAATCTGGCGAGTCCAGCCAGGACTTGGCAGGACTCGGTCGAGTCCAAGTTCGAACCCCCAGGACTTGGCCAAGGTGACTCGACTCGTGACTCGTTGAGTCTTGGTGAGTCTCATTTCTCTGGTTGCTACACAAGAAAGTTTTATATAAGATGTTCCTAAAGTTATCAACCAGTAGTGGCTACATATCCACATTGCAAAATTGCTGATAATAGCAAAATCAAATTTGAAAATGACCAAACTTGTCAGTAAACCAATGACTAATGTATGGAGAACCAGAGGAGGTTATGGTATTTCTTTCCTCACTACTGATTAGGAAGTTTTAGGTAAAGTATTTTCAATTGCAATGAAAATAGAGAGGTATGCAAATTTGCAGCTTATGTTTAGTCACACATCAAATCTAATGATGGATATGATTCATAAGAATTAAGGAGTTCAAAGATGAAGCTAAAATTATTTTCCTTACATCTCTTTATTCAAAGCCACAACTTGCGAGCAACATTATGCTTAATGAAATAATGACTTTGACAAACACTTTTAGGGTGGTATAAGTTTCTTCAAGTGCAAGATTTTCAGTTTCTAATTATATTAGAGAAGTGCAGCAAAAGCATGGTGGTGAGAACATTTGGCAAGCAAAGCAGCCCAAGGAAAGATTAAGAGTTGCAAG
>VDFB02024900.1:0-25086 GCA_007258455.2 Sequoia sempervirens
TTTTTAACTCTTGTTAAATAGCTACCTTAAAAAATGCTTACATATTCATTAACATTCATTTCAAAAGTAATATATATGTTTTGATTATATTTTTCATCCTTGTTTATTTCAATTCCCATATATAAGGCTAGACATTAAAATTTACTGGAACTCCTCCCCAAACTTATAATTTAATGTTTTGATTAATTGTAGCTTTGTAAGTCTCTGATTTTAGTTTTTATAAAGATTAACTTAAATCATACCAATTTGTATATAACAAAACATAACATCAACATCAACCATTTCCCTTTTTTTAAATGCAAATACTTTCAATTTCTTGAAAATAATAGTTTGACTTAGTTAAATATTTATGCACTGGTAATAAGTTTTAAACAATATTTAAAAAATATTTTCAAAATTGAATTTAGTCATAGATAAAATGTATATTTTTTTTTCAAACATTTTTCAAAAATACTTTTAGTTTGTTAACCATTTGTGCATTGGTAACTATGCATTATCATTATCATGAAGAATAGTTCAAACTTTAATTGTCACATTGGACTTAACAACATGCAATGTGGGTATCCCATAGTGTGCATGTAACAACCTAAATGATGGAATGACCTGATGCACTGTGAATATGATGGAGTATTTGAACTTTAAAGTAGAAAGCAACCATTCCTAAGGTGGTCTCATCTGATAACTAATATGTGATTGTCCCTTAATAAATCTCATGAATTTGATACTGAGATCATCACATAAACTGTGTTTTTTAATGGTCATTGTTGGCTTAATAGTGACCCTCCAAATACATCCTGCAAGGTAAAGATCTCAAACCTCATGGTATAGACAAACTGATCAATCACAAAAATCTACATTTTCAATCGGAAGATTGTTATATTTTACATCTAAGATCATTTTCACCTTGGATTCATAGAGAGAGTTAAAGTACATAGCATAATTTATAAAAAAAAATGACTGGTATTTGGTCCATTATTGTTAATTATGTTGACCATCTTCTCTCAACCAATAACAAATACTCTACTCCTTTATACGAAGGAGGACATTGAATGGAAGACGACACTGATACTTCAACAACCAAATGGACACCCATGATGTATGCACATTATGTGACATCTTCCTCACCTGTAGGAAAATCATTAGTTGCTTTGACATTAGTATTAAATAGGAAAAAATATATATTTTTCAACTTTTGAGAAAATTGCATATAAGAGAGTAATCATTAAGAAAATTTATGATATCAAAGAAACTCATAATATATTAAATTCAAGTTCTAAAAAAATATTGAATATGTGAAGCATACGAAACATGCCAGTTTTTTAAATTATGTGGAAATGTGAAGAATCCACATGGGTACCAAATGAATTTTATATTTACTACAACTCATTAGAAACATTTGAAAAGTATCATTATTTTTTACATTAGGAATATTTGTTTGTTGAATTTTCAATGCATTAAACATAGAAGAATTTAAAGTAGCATGAAACAAAAAATCATATAAATATACATTACATTTAGAAATTTGAGCATACTCATTGAAACATCATTGAAGAAAATATATTACATCAATTATCTTCTAAAATTTTCAGTCTATTTTCTTCAACCTTTCTTTTGGCAAGTTGTCTACCCTCTTTCATTTTCTCATAATGGTCATATGTGAATGGTGGCATAATTCTTAGGCTGTGTAGAGACTTTACATAGGATATGATGACAAATGTGGCTTTTGAAAGAGTCAAACCCCGCAATTTGTGAATTGTCAATGCCCAAGACAATCTTAATGGCATTTGGATTGTCCCCCCCATTTGTATTGTTGTAATTAGAATTGTATTTGGATTATGGTCCTCAAAAAATATTCCTGAATAGTTGTCACACTCAACCATTACATATGTTGGTGGTTTTGGTGGACCACTTTTAGGTTTGTATACAATCTTTGAAATATATTCTAGAGCTCCATTTACAAGACCTGCTTGTATCCAAATATTTGAAGTGAACATTACCCTAGCATCCTTATTGATCAATGATTGTAGATCAAGCTCATCATTTGAGCATCCTTCAATTGCATTAATACTTCCTAATTTTGTTGCAACACTATGTGCAACAAGATGCTTTAATGAGTATAGCATTTTCTTGTTATGTTTATGAAAATTATCATTTGTTGAGAACAAATGAACACCATTTTCAAAAACTTGATTGCTTGTTGCATCAATGGTAATAGCAATTCTTGTCATAAGCAATCTCCAATCATCAATTGTTGGGTTTTCATCTCTAAGATTTTTCAAAAGTTGACGAAATCTTTGTTGGTAGATGTTTTCTCCAACTTGTCTAAATACTTTATCTAAAGTAACCACAATTTTGAATTCTTCACATAGAAGCCTAGCTCTTCTATTTCTGTCATATGCTGGTCTATCATTAACACGAGGCAACTGACCCAAATCTCCAACCAAAATCATAAATATACCTGAAAGATAAACAATGATTTTTTTAGCAATACTATATACCTTCATATCTATAGAAGTTTCATAACATGAATTACTTGTATTAGAATATAAAATGGTCATTTTTTTTAATCATAATCATGCATATACCTACAAAGTTAATGTTTGCATTTTTTGGGAATGCTTGTCAGAGTCGAGAATCCATGTTCTCTAGCATGTTTTGACCAATGAAGCTCATTTCATAAATAAAAATGTATTTGATGTGTGCTATATCTCTTCTTGAAAGCTTGTTAGTCTTGCTCCTTCTAGTTGAGAAAAATATCTTATTGGGATTCTCAATTTTGAATGCACTAGGGATACTCCTAGGTTGAATAGTGCAACTCTTATTGGTGCAAGTAATAGAAGGGGAGAATGACTCATAATCACTATATTTTCAAGAGTTTGACTAATAGGACCAATTGGATATGACTTTCCTGTTCTTGTTGTTCCTTGAATTATCATCAACAAGGGTGGTGGATTGTGGTTATTATGGTAGTGTTCCATAATTATGTTGAGTGCGTTTCTTTGTTTATCATTGAGGTTTGAATAGTTTATACACTATGGTATGTCATCACGCATGAGACACCCATGATCTCTCATGTTTCTTATGAAATTCATTGCTTTATTTATGTACACTTTACCTTGGTATTCGTTACACCATTTTGTTTGTCTATCAACATCTCTTCTACCCAACATATCTATTTATGGAACTTTGATATTTTAACTAATATGTAGTCTAGATATTATTTCCCATTCATGATTTGTAATATTTTTTTGAATAGGTTCATTGTCTTCAATTTCAGAATCACTGATGTTTACAATAGTTTCTACAGTTTCTCTTCATTCCATATGCCAAGGGTTGTACTGAAATGAATCCCAATTTGCTATGATGGAGTCATTATCATGACCAATATCTATTTCCACATCATGAAATGGTTTGTACAATAATAAATCTAATAATAAAAAGTCATTCCATTTTTCTAACTCACATGGAGGAATTGATAAAAGCCTAGGAAATACTCTGACAATAGAAACTATTTGTCTTTTCTCCCATTTGTTATCTCTTTTCCTTTTAGAATTATATATCCATGACTTGGCTGCATTAATCAGTGTGACAGGTTCCATACACAAAGGCCTTGTTTTGTATCCATCGATGAAATTTTTTGACTCTTCTTCATTGTTTTCTTCATGGGTATGTGTAGGATCATGATGGGCCAAAAAGTGGCAATATGATGGGTATGTGGCTGAATACTTTTTTTTAACCCAAAATTGATGAAACGAAAAGCTTTTTTAAAGGAGATTCTCAACTTTCCACCAATATAATTTATTCTTTACTTTGAATTTAATAAGTAAATATTATTCATTTTCTATTCAAATTATGACTAAAGTCCCGATTCATAGGTTGATTGAAAAACATCTATAGATTTCAAATAGTATCACATTTTTTGAATCCAAAACATGCATCACATTATATGCTTTGCATACTATAGGATTAAAAAAAGAAAAAATCAATTTCATAAAGTTTTGAACAAGTTAAGGTGGTCAGACATACGAGTTTTTATATTTTTTTAAAGTTGTAATAAAAAATTCATAATTAAATATTTACTTGGAAAAATAATTACAAAAAATAATGCATCACATTGGGACATGAGTCCTATAGTTATATCTAAAATCTTATAAAAATAAATTATCATTTTATTGTGGTTAGGGTGGTTAGACAAACACCTACTTCTTATTTTTCCCCTGAAATTTAAGTACTATTGCATTGAAATTTCAAATTTTCAGCAAATAGATTTTTTTTTTAAAAAAACCTAGTAGTTTAGAAACTACATTCATTTTTCTACAGATTATATTCTTACATATTTTTAAAATAATATAGATAACTTATTCAAATTTTTACGTCAAGATTCCAAACTCTGATTTTTCTAAATTTTTTGCCACTTAAGGGCCTATTTTTTCCATGATGATCCTGCACATACCCTCATCATTTATACTTATAGGTTTGAACACCTCATGCGATACATTTAGATTGAAATTTTTTCTACTACTCTCTACTAATGGAAGTTCTAGTTGCATGTGGTATGTTTCAGAGCTTTTCTTTGCTTTTGCTGCATACTTTGCAATATATTTTATCACATGTTTAGAAAGAACAAGTTTCCCATCTATATTTTCTCTCCACAATTTCAATATGTAGCAATTGTGTGGGTTTACTCTATCATCATTTTTGGCTGGCTCAATTTTTTTTTTACCAATTTCTATGTCTTCATATAATTTGGATCCTTCTAAATTCAATGCCCAAGGAGTATTATACCTATAATCAATATAAATATGTCATCTATTTTAGTACTTCATAATTTTACTATATTCCACTTTGATATAAATAGTTTAACTTGAAAAATTAGTTTCCTGCAAACCATTGGTCCTCTCTTTTTTCGTAGGCATGCACCTTCCTTGCACATTGTGTGTCACTATACATAGTTGAGGATTTCTTCATAGTCATGGTCAACATCTATCTCTACAAGTTGTCTTGTATTTCTAAGCCATGGATGTAGAGAATAATTTTGGAATGCCTACAGCTGGAAATGAAAATATATTAGTCATATCATAGACTCTAAATAGTTTATTTAATATATTGCATGTATACATCCATTTTTTTTAAAACATGCCTATATGTTTCATTGATGTGGATCTTCTCTAGGATTCCATGTTTGAATAATACAATGGAAATATCTTTCAACACTTTTTCGTTGCTCTTCACTTGACCAATTAATATTGTCCATATTCAGTGCTCCATGTATCCATACGAATCCATGGACATGTGGTGATCACCTATGTTGCCACACATATTTGCACCAATAAATTTAACATTAATTCCTTTTTCTAGTATTTCTTTTCTAAATGTTGAATTTCTCAAGTGCATGTAATGTGCGACTATATGAGGATAGTCAATAACATTTTGTTTTCTCCAATTTTGAGCCTCCCTTAGAGTAGTTGGTTGTGTTCTTGACATTAATGCATGCAAATCAAGCCAATAAATGTATGCAACACTTAAGGTGAATAATATTTTAGGAGAACCTATTTGATGAATCATGTTAATTAGTTTTGCATGAAATTTTGTCCAATATGGCCTTGTACCCCTTAATTTTGTTCCAAACTACATCAACCTATTGGCTAGATGAGAGTGTGTCATTTTTTCCATATGCTCACATAACTCATTGATGGTGATTGAAATTTCTTCAAAAATTTCTTCTTACGAATATAGTTGATGAATTTTGTGCACGATGTCTCATTATCATGTTTATAATGAAATATCTAAACCTTGGATGACTACCAAAGCGACGATCCATGCATCACATTAAATTATTGGAAAATTCATGCAAATACACTCACCTCATTTGTGGTTCTAACCAATCAAATCTACCATCATGGAATAATGCTAGAAATTCCATATCAAGTAATCTTAAAGTGACATATTCATTTATAGGAGATGAACCTATTCCTGACCAATCAATCAATGCTATTGAATTTGCTGCATCAGGGTTAATAACCCATGCATGAATCAATTCAATTTCTCTTTAGGCATTAGGTGGTTTAGAAACCATTGATATTGTATGCTCAATTACATTACCTTCATTTGTCTCTATGACTGGAATGACAAAGATGAGTTCATTTATATCATAATCAAATTCCATATGTACTATTTGTAATCTATTGAAAAAAAATCATTAGAATTTCTTGCCAGATCATTAAGAGAATTTTCATCAATTTTGACATATGAATAATATTTTTCATGGTCTAATTTGTACTTTAGTGCCTTATAGACATGATCCTTATTAACTATAAAGCTATAATTTGTGCCACATTGATCCCTTCTTTGAACAATAATGATTGAATTTTTTTGCATTGAATGTTGCAGAACTTTTGAAACATGTTCCACATTTTGTGGAAAATTTATCATGTGTCCTTTGTATTTATACTGACTGCCTATTGCATGTGTAACTTGTATTATTGGGCTGACATTTGCAATCAACATTTCTTCTACCTGAGTCAACTTTGCAAGCTCCTCTGGTTGCGGCCCGGGGTCCATATTGTTTGGAGCTAAAAATATATTATTTCCTCTCCCTTTTTGGCATCTAGTGCATATAGGTCCTTCAAAGGTCCAAGATACTTTGATTCCTATATAGCATTCTTGAAAAACATAACATATGTTTGCAATTTTGAAGCTATCTAATTGATGTCAAAATTGCATTTGAAATTTTTTAAAATCACCATGAAGCATTCCATTTGGCTTTGGTATGTTTTGTACATTATCTTCTACACCTAAATTCATATCAATTTGACTTTGATGTTGAGGTGTTTCTAATACATGATCTATTGATCATGAAACTTAATTTTCAAGATTCAATTGAATGTTTGCATTGGATGCATTTTTGTAGCTTGTTACCCAATTTTTGCCTATGGGCCCAATCAGGCAAGGAAAAATTGTGTTCAGATGTTCAAGAAAGAAAAATGGGACATTTGCATAAGGGATTAGGGAGATCCATTGGAAAGCATCCCTCAATCAGCTCTGGCACATAACTTATCAGAGAAGAGAGTCGGCGGGACACTTCCAGTGTCTTGCCAACTAGCAGTGCCCTCTATTTGTTCAAATGCATCAGTTGTTAGGACTTTCGGGTCACCATGACTCCTTATGTGTCTCTCCACATGGGATGTCTCAACAAAGGTAGCTCATAAGGTTGGCATTGGGGGATGTTTGACTTCGTCGTGATGTCTCAGTGACCAAGCACAAGTCTCGGGGAGGTGAAATGATTTCTTTCGGGATGATGTCTCTCCGAAAGGTTGAAGTCTCGGCAAGAGAAAGGATCATCGCTATAAGATCTTGCCAAAAGATGGAGTTCTCACCAAAGGGTTTTGGGCTCGCAAAGACATCTCGCCGATAGGTGGTAGTCTCCCCGAAGGAAGGTCTGAGCTTGCCAAGAAATGAAAATTTGGGCATGAAGTCTCAGAAACTTTTGAGGGTCTCGGCAAAAGCTTGTGCCTTCTATGCTAAAGTTTCACCGACAGGGAGATGTTTTAGCGAAGTGAAGAGAGCTCGGCATAGGGAGGTGATACTGACAAGATGTCTCGCCGATGGTTGTTAGTCACGCCGACATGTTTTGTGCCTTCGACGTAGTGTAAAGAGCTCGATGTGATGTCTTGACGAATGAGGGTAGTATCGCCAAAGGTTTTTCCTTTGGCATAAGGTCTTGCCGATGGCGACGGTCTCATTGAAAGAATGGATCCATTGGCATAATGTTGTAACCTCATGGAAATGTTTTTCTTCGGCGAGATGTCTCACCGATTTGGTGTAGTCTTAGCGAAAAAGAATGTCATCGCAAAGAAGGAAAGGGCCTCACTGTAATGTCTCAGTGACCGAATGAAGTCTTGCCAAAATGGGATGCCTTCAGTGTAGAGTGGGGGGCTTTAGTATAACATCTTGCTGAAAGGTTGATGTCTCGGTGAAAGGAGATGCCATCGACAAGAGTTCTTGCCAATAGATGATAGCTTCACCATAAAGTTTCACTGACCCGTCTTGTCTCACCGACTGTTAGGAACATAAGAAAGGGCTCTCGATAAAACAAGATGTATTCACCATGAGCTCTGGCCGAATCAAATGAGCTCTTGGTGAAGGCATGAGGGCTTCAACAAAGGTCTCAGTGAAAAGGTGGTCTTGGCAAGGGAAGCAAACTTTGGCGAGGTGTCTTGCCGATATAGCATGTCTCCTAGACTAAAGAGAAATTAAACTCATTGCCGAAAGAATAAGGAGCTCGGTAAGAGGTCTCGCTAATGGGCCAAGGTCTCACCGAAGTTGTTCCCTCGCTTTGACTCCTATCAAAGGATGAGGGGTCTTGCCGATATGGGTGACAATGAAATGAACTCGCCAAGAGTTGAAGCCTTTGCCATGAAGTCCCAGCGACCAAAAAATGTCTCACCAAAAGGTAGGGGTCCCGCCAAGGAAAGTCATATCGATGTGAGGTATGGACGATAGAGTGGAGTCTTGGAAAAAGGGAAGATGTCTTCGGCATATCGGTGGGGGCTTCACTAGGAGGCCTTACCGAAGACAAAGGTCTCACTGACAATCATTCACAAGGTCATCGACAGGGAGAAAAACATATTGCCTTCGGCATAACGTCTTGTCGAAGAATGAAGGTCTCACCAAAGAAAATAAAGGGGCTCGCCGAAGGGTCGTATTCGATATAACATCTCATTGTCGAGATGAGGTCTGGCCGATAGGGGAATGTCTCGGCGATAGGATGAGAGTTTGGCATAAGGTCTTGTTGAAATGTTGCACTCTCAGTGAAGCAGGATGAATTCGATAAGAAGTCCCCCCGACATGCTAAGGTCCTATTGATAATGATGGAGTCTTGTTGTGATGTCTCGACGACCTTTGAAGCTCTCGATGAAAGCTTGTGCCTTCACTACAATGTCTCCCCTACCGAGGATGTCTCACCAAAGTGATGAGAGCTCAACAAAAGAAAGTTGATTCGCCATGATGTCCCGGCGAAGGTATGAACTCCTGCCGAAGGATGAAGGGTTTTAGGGTAGTGTTTTTCCTTCGGTGGGAGGTCTCACCGATACACAGAGGTCTTGTTGAAGTCAAATGGATTTAGTATAAGAATTTGTATTCAGTGAAAGGTCTTGGCGAACGAAGCTCATCTCACTGAAATGAAATGAGATCGCCAAAAGATAGTGGGTTCAGGAAGATGTCCCGCCGATAGAAGGGGCGTCGCAGCGAAGGAAGGTAGTTTCGGCAAGAGGTCTCACCGACACAGGATGGATTCTTTTTGAAACGAAATGAGCTCAGGGAGAAAGATCCAACATCGCCATAAGGTCTCACTGACTTGGTAGGGTCTTGCTAACATGGATGTGCTCGCCGAGAGATGAGGGGCTCACTAGGAGGTCTTCCCAAACACGTAATCTTTGGCCGATAGCAATGGATTTGCCAATGTAAAGGGTATCGATGTGACTTAGTGAGCCCGCTATGACCTCTTGGCGATAAAGGTTTGTCTTGCTAAAAAAAAAATGAAAGGAGCTCTCACCGGAATAGGGAGGCCTTGCTGAGAGTCTTGCTGACCCGATAGGGTCTTAATGAAGGATTCGAGCTCAGATGGGATCTCTTCCCAAGAGAATGATGGTCATGACGACATCTGGTGTAGCTATATAACTCAAAAGGTATCAGTATGACATCCTTCTGACCAAATAAGTTCTTGCCAAACATGAGTGACTAGGCAAAAAGATGACAAGCATTGATATGACTTTTTGGGCTTCCTATAAGCTCTTCCCAAGCATCATGGGTTATGTGGATAGTTGTAGAGGGGTGTAACCACATCGGCGAGACACTTCTAGTGTCTTGCTGAGATGTGTTTTTGACTAAGTGAGCTTTTGACCATCGGTGATCTCATGTGGCGTATGGTCAACCAATCAGAGAGAGCTAAAGGCAAACCGTGACAGTCAGACCAGGGAGAAGAAGATTAATAGGATGAGGAGTGACATGTATGGGGTCTGAGCTCAGGGGGGAATTCAATGTAGCTATTCAACACAAGATTGAAAGGTGGACATGAGGAGTAGAAGTAAATGTTGTAGCTGCAAAAGATAAGAAGGCTCCTCCTAAGGGCGATCTTTCACACTGACATGGACAACAGGGATGCAATCAAACACAACATTAACTCCATTAAAAGATCTAAGGGGAGATTTTTATGAAGTCTGATATTTTGTAAGCCCTAAGAGGGTGACACACTTTTTGTATATAAGGAATTTTGTGCCTTCTTGTAAAGGATTTCTCCTGTTGTTTTTTTTAAGTCTGTGACTCTTTTTGCAGCCCTCTCTTAGATTAGCAAACTTCTGTAACTCAATCCAAAGCATAATATATAGATTTTACCTTTATCATTATGGATGATTCAAGTTACCATCTTGTTCTTGCAAAGTGTTGTGCATTTTAGGTTCATGATCAAGTTATTTTGTGAATTTATTTCATTCCTTTACAACTTTATCTTGTGTTTTATGCCTTCCTTCGTAAAAAAACATCATTGTATGAATCAAAAACTGTGTTTTTATAACTTCACATGGATTCTAGTATGAGAAAGTCTTTTCCTTGCTTGAAAATATGTGAATCGAACCTATTTGTGAGGTATTAGTGATAGGCTTACAAAATTTGATGTGTAATCTTATGGTCATTGTCAGTGTTCAAGTGTAACCTAAGTATCCCTTTGATCTTATAAATTCGGTGTATCACCATAGAGTTAGTTTAATTTTTGTGTATTCTCCTTCTCCCTTTTCCTTCACAAAGATTAGTAGTTTAGGTGATTACCGAACAAGGAAGCTGGCCTTCTTTGGAGGTTGACCTCTGTCTACAAGTGACCCACAGCTTTAGAGGTCTTCCCATGTTACATTGAGGTGTTGAACATCAGGTTCAACAGGGTGCAACTTCAGATTGATAACAGTTCTAGCACACCTGGTGGGACCATTTCCATTTTATGTTGTTGGTTTAGTACGCAACCAGCGAGTCCCAGACTTTACAGAAGTCAATTGCGCATACTTGGCTACTTTGTAGAGAGAAAGAACTTTAGAATCAGCGCCTTCTACAATTTATGAGAAGAGTTCAGACAAGGAGCAGCTTAGTTCCTTTTGAGTATTTGCAGCTTTCACCACCAAGAAGGAAAGGCAGAGTAATAGAAAGGCCAGGAACAACATTTTCTTATGCTAGAAGAGCCAATTCTACTCGTCCATCTATGAGATTCCATATTGGTATCACATTCTCTAGTCTACCTCAAGTGCAAGTAAACCCACCTCTAATGGCTACCCCCATAAATCAACCTTTTTGTGTGATTTGATGGAGGAAGCCCATTAAATTTGTTACAACATAATGACATCCCAATGGCAGCTCTGAAAAGTCTGTCAATTTTTAGTGGGGAAGAGCAGACCACCCCAATTGAACACATATGTGACATTGCTTCCTTATGTGGTGTTCACCATATCATACAAGAAGATGTGGTTGTGAGATTAATTGTAACATCTTTCAAAGGAAGGGAGTTACAATGGTTCAGGAGTCTTGAAGTAGGTTCAATTGCCTGGGATGGGTTGGGTGACAAGCTGCACAGGCAGTTTCAGGACAGGTCTAACAATTTATCCTTGTTGGAACAATTGACTACACTTAGGAGGGCTCCTCAGAAGCAAATGAATTATTTCAATTTTAGGTTTCAAAGAACCTAGGATAGAATCCCTGCGATGGTGAGACCACCTCCATAATATGCATTTTTGTACTTCTTGAAGGCTCTTAATAGCGACATAGTTGTTATGATACAATCAATGGGGGGTGTTTCTCTACTAGACACATTTGAAATAGAAATTAGGGCTGAAACAACCTAATACAAGCTGGAAAATTGATCCTAGGCCACCAATGCCTATATTTCCAGAGATTCATGCAAATATCCCTTTGCAGATACCACCTTTTGCGCCTCTACCACCTATTCTAGCTATTGTAACACAAGAAGTTGCTTTCTCAAGTTCTCCAAATGAGTTACACAAAATCAAAAGTCTATTGCAGACTTTTGGTAATAAGCTTGTGAACTCAGAGAAGCAACAATCATATATCAGGCCTTATCAACAATAGAATTCAGGTTAGCAACAAGCTTACCAAGGAAATTACCAGGGCCCAAGGCAGAATGTGAACACAAGACCTTACCAGGCCTATGCTCCAGCACCTATTAGTGTAGCTAAGGAACTTGTCTCGGTTCAAAACAACTTGGCAGTAGATTATGAGTGGTGTTACCCTTGCAACTAGCCTCACAATCAGGCCACTTGTTCAAATGGACTCATTAATCAAGCACTGATGGTACAAAATGCCTCAAGTTGATAGCAAAATGAATTCAATGATGCATCTCCACAGCGCCAAGATCAACCTACCAATGATACTACTCTACTTAACTAGCAAGGTGAGGATTTTTTTGGATTGAATGTGGATAGTTCTCTAGTTGTAGCTAACATGAGAGCAAAGAAAAGAGCTTTGGAGCTTGATCAAATAGTTGATAAAGGAAAAGTAGCAGCTACAAAACCATCTACATCTCAAATGAATCCTGTTTGGAAAAGAAATCAACAACTCCCAGTTAAAGAGCAACCACACTTGCAAGTTGATCATGCTGGCATGAAGGTACATCATAAAGTAAACCTAGGTGTACCCTACAATATTCTTGATAGTATGAAAAAGACAAATGTAACGGTGTCTATGTGGGATTCATTAGTCATCCCAGGTCAAAAGGATATTTTACACTCATCTTTTTCAAACCTTAAGGTGTCAGATGAGTCTGAATCTCCAATAGGTCAAGTTAGCACTATGTTGAGAAATGATACTCAAGGAAATGATAGACAACCCCATCAAGAGATAGGAAAAGAAGTTAAACCACCTCCTTTCTATGTGTTAGTAATCATAGGTGATAAGTTGGTCCATAACTGTATGGTAGACAGTGGAGCTAGTAGCTCTGTAATGCCAAAACAAATTGCTGACAAGCTTGGACTAAAGTATCAACCTTTAGAGAATGGAGTGATTCAATTGGATGGAACTTCTATTAATACATTGGGCATTATTAAAGATTTGAGTCTCACCCTCCATGCTTGTCCTAATTTTTCTGTTCCCCAAGACATATGTGCCATAGATCTCCCACCTTTCTTTTCCTTGTGCCTCTCAAGAGACTTTACAGCCAAGATAGGGGGTTATGTGTCAGTTGATTGGTCACATATGATATTTAGAACATGATCCAAGGTTACCATTAAATCTAAGAGGTTGGAAAAGATCACATTGAGCCATATAACCCAAGTCCCATCAATGTTGCTCTGATTGCTCCAGACACAAATTGTGTCATTTTTACTGACAGTGAGCTAGTTGCTCCTCAAGAGCTTCAATCAAAAGCTATTCCTGATGTGCTGCTACATGAATGGGCAGTTGAAAATGCATTGGACAATCTTGAAGTCCTTATTCAAGATACTGGTATGGGTAACTATGTCATACTTGAGCCTGATGCCGAGATTCCAAACCTTGAAAAGGATTCAGGTCAGCTACTGCAACAACAAGGTGGGCTTTGGGAAATGTTCTTTGATGGTTCTTGAAGTAGGAATGGAGTAGGTGGAGGTGCAATGTTGATTTCTCCACAGAGTGATAAATAATTTTTAGCTTTTCATTTTGCTTTCACATGTTCTAACAATAGTGTTGAGTATGAGGGCCTTGTTCAAGGTCTCGAGTGGGCAAGAAAGAGAGGAATAACTCGCTTGAAAGTTTATGGGGATAGTGAATTAATTGTCAACCAAATAAGAGGCCTGAATGTTGCTAAAAATGACACACTAAAGTCTTATAGAAACATAGTGTGGAATATGCTTGAGGATTTTGATGCCTTTAACTTAGTGTCTATTCCAAGGGACCAGAACAAACATGTTGATAGGATTGCAACAATTGGAGCACAATTTGACATTCCAGGTGACATTAGAAAAGAGAAAGTCCAACAATATGTGAAGGTTGTAGTTAGACCATCAATTCCTGATAACAACATTCACTAGCAGGTTTTTGACAGCGATGAACAAATTCTTTCTTTTTTGATTGAAGAAGATCAGTTCTCCATGGTTAATCAAGTAAAACTTAAGCAACAGTATGATGATCAAGTCATACAGCTAAGGAAAAATAAGTTACCCGAAAGTCTTGTTACCTTGGAGTCAATTTTCAGTACTAACGATCAGCTCAAAAGGGGTAAAGCTGGCTTGCAAATCAAAGAAGAGCATTATGAAGAACTGGAGATTTTCAAAGGTAAACTCGTTAAGATAGGAAAAATTTGTTCACATGAAGATAAACAATCTTTTGTTTCCTTATGCCAAGAATTTTATGATGTGTTTGCTTGGGAATACTCAGATTTGAAAGGGTTTGATCCCCATATTACCCAGCACACAATTGAGTTAGAACCTAATGCAAATCCAATAAGCCAGAAACAAAGGCCCTTGAATCCTAAGCTTGAGCCCTTAATGATTAAAGAACTAACCAAACTAGTTGAGGGGGGTATCGTCTTCCCTATTAAACACACTTCATGGGTTTCTAACCTTGTGCCGATTAGGAAGAAAAATGGTGAGATAAGACTTTGTGTAGACTTTAGGGATCTTAACTGAGCATCTTTGAAAGAACACTACCCGCTGCCCTCCATGGAACAAATATTACAAGTAGTTGCTGGTTTTGAAAGATTTTCCTTGTTAGATGGTTTTTCGGGCTATAATCAGGTGCTGGTTAAAGAGGAAGATCAATTCAAAACTGCTTTTACAACTAAGTGGGGCACCATGGCATACAAAAGGATGCCTTTTGGTTTATCTAACACTGGTGCCATGTTTTAGAGGGCCATGGATGTGGCGTTTCAAAGTTTGATCAATAAGATTATGCTAATTTATTTAGATGACATAATAGTTTATTCTAAGAATGTTGATGAACATTTGTCACACCTTAAACAAGTTTTTGAAAAATGCAGAGTTTGGTATTTCTCTCAATCCGAAAAAGAGTATCTTTGTTGTTCATGACGGGAAATTATTAGGACACAGAGTGTCAAAGTAGGGAATTACTATTGATCCTGAAAGAGTCAAAGCAATACTTGAGTTTCCATTACCCAATCACAAGAAGGGTCTGTAGAGCTTTTTGGGCCAAATCAACTTTCTGAGAAGGTTCATCCCTGATGTTGCAAATTCACTATAGCCCTTGACTGCCATGCTTAAAAATAATGTAGTTTTCAGTTGAACTAAAGAAGCAAAGTGTAGTTTTAAGAAGTCAAGGAAGCTTTAGGATCAGCTTCGACACTGGTAAATCTAGATTTCTCTAAAGAATTATTTTTGTATGCTTTTGGCAGTGTTGGTTCAATCTCTACTATGCTGGTACAAAAAAATAGTGATAACCTAGAACAACTGATAGCTTTCTTTAGTCAAGTACTTGTTGATTATGAAGAGAGGTATACTTTTGTTGAGTAGCATGTTCTCGCCGTGATCAGAAGCCTAAAGAAGTTTAAGCCTCTAGTTTCAAACAATAAAATCCATATTCTAGTTGCACACTCAAGTGTCAAGGAATTTTTGTTGGCCAAAGATTTGAATGAAAAAAGAGTGGGGTGGATTACCAAGATTATGGAATATGATGTGGATATCAAGATTACCAAACTAATCAAAGGTAAAGGTCTCTATGAACAGCTTGCTACTGGGTCAATCAGTGAAAATGAATTAAAAAGGGATGTTTTTGCTAATACAAGTGAGTCTCAGGGTACTCAAGATGATGTGCCTGTGATAACAACTAATTGGGTTCAAGATATGACCCACTTTTTACAAATTGGTGAGTGTCCACCAGGTTTAGACAGATCTAAACAAAGATACTTCAGACTCTAGTCCATACCATATGTGCTGGTGAACAATGTTCTTTTCAAAAAGGATTTGAATGGTGTTCTACTAAGATGTATTCACAGTGATTAGATTGAGAAGGTACTTCATGAGTTTCATAATGGAGTTGCAGGTCACTTTTCTCCTAGAACTACTACATGGAAGATAATGAGAGCTGGTTACTACTAGCCCAACTTATTTAAAGATGCATATGCATGGTCAAAAAAATGTGTGAAGTGTGCTCTTTTTGCAGGAAAAGAAAAGCTTCCTGCTATGCCTCTACATCCAATTCAGGTGGAATGACCCTTTATGAGATGGAGCATTGAATTTATTGGACCAATTAATCCTCCATCTAGTACTAGTCATAGGTGGGTGCTCACTGCTATAGATTATCTCACACAGTGGATGGAGGCGATAGCGTTGAAGGAAGAAAAGGAGTCTTCAGTTTTGAGATTTTATGAGGATATAGTCACTAGATTTGGAGTTCCTAACTCTATCATATCTGATAATGCTCTTGCATTTGTAGGTCTAAGAGTAACTAATTGGGTTGTTAAAAATGGCATTCATTTGAGTACATCCTCAAATTATTACCCTCAGGGTAATGGTTTAGCTGAAAGCACAAATAAAAATCTCATCAGGATTATTAAGAGAACAATGGAGGATAATCAAAGAACCCGACACATTAATTTAAAGCATGCACTTTGGGTAGACAGAGTGACTCCTAAGAGGTCTATTGGTAATTCACCATACATGTTAGTTTATGGCAAAGAGGCTAGATTACCTCTATCTACTGAGCTTCCAGCTCTAGACATTGTTCACCAGTTGGAGATGTTTGAGGAACATGACCCAATGTCTGTGAGATATGCAGAGCTCATGGAGCTCGAGGAATCAAGAGACAAATCAATGAAAGCTCTAGAGTATCATAAACTCCAAACAAACAAAACATTTGAAAAGAAGGCCATAGCCAAATACTTTGAAGAAGGTGATATCATTCTCAAATGGGATGTTCTAAAAAGCAGGCTAGGCCATCACACCAAGTTTGACAACATGTGGACGGGTCCATTCATTATCAAAGACTATAAGGAAAACAAAGCTTACCAACTGGCCACAACAGAAGGGGAGGTGCTTCCTATCCTAGTTAATGGGATGCACCTCAAGCCTTGTTTTCAAGTCTAATGGAGTTATTCTATTGTACATATTAGTTTAGGTTTTAGGTTTTCAATAAGTCCTTTTGCACTTTAGTTTAATTTTTGTTCACTCCTAAGTGCTATCCCAGTACAGTCAGGTGTTTTCCTTCTTTCAGTTTCTCCTGTTTTGTCATTTTGGAAACTTGTTGTGTTCTAATGAGTTATAAATAAGTTACAACCATGTACAAGCTGCTCTAGATCTATTTTTGAGTTCCCCTAATGACTCCATACCCAATTGGAAAGCTTTGGCTATTGGTCCCCATGTTTAGCAAGCAAACATCCAACAGAGGTCGCCAGAAATGTTACCCAATTTTTACCTATGGGCCCAATCAGGCAAGGAAAAATTGTGTTCAGATGTTCAAGAAAGCTAAATGGGACATTGCATAAGGGATTAGATCACACATCGGATGCTATTTCATAGGGGGATCCATTGGAAAGCATCCCTTAATCAGCTCTCGCACATAACCTATTAGAGAAGAGAGTCAGTGAGGCACTTCTAGTGTCTTGCCGACTAGCAGTGCCCTCTATTTGTTCGAATGCACCAGTCATCAGGACTTTCAGGTCTCCATGACTCCTTATGTTTCTCTCTGTGTGGGATGTCTTACTGAAGGTAGCTCACAAGGTTGGCATCAGGGGATGTTTGACTTCACTGTGATCTCTCAACGACCAAGCACAAGTCTCGGCGAGGTGAAATAATTTGTTTCAGGATGATGTCTCTCCGAAAGGCTGAAGTCTCAGCGAGAGGAGGGATCATCGCTATAAGATCTTTCCGAAAGATGGAGTTCTCACCAAAGGGTTTTGGGCTCACCAAGACGTCTTGCCGACAGGTGGTAGTCTCCCCGAAGGAAGGTCCAAGCTCTCCAGGAAATGAAAATTTTGGCATGATGTCCCATAGACTTTTGAGGGTCTTGGCAAAAGCTTGTGCCTTCTATGCTAAAGTCTCACCAACAAGGAGATGTTTCAGCGAAGTGAAGAGAGCTTAGCATAGGGAGGTGCTACCGACAAGATGTCTCGCCGATGGTTGTTAGTTACATCGGCATGTTTTGTGCCTTTGGCATAGTGTAAAGAGCTCGACGTGATGTCTTCGCGAACAAGGGTAGTCTCACCAAAGGTTTTTCCTTTGGCATAAGGTCTTGCTGATGGCGAGGGTCTCACCAAAAGAATGGAGCCATCGGTGTAATGTTGTAACCTTAGGGAAATGTTTTGCTTCGGGGAGATGTCTCTCCGAATTGGTGTAGTCTCAGTGAAAAATAATGTCATCGCCAAGAAGGAAAGGGCCTTGCTGTAGTGTCTTAGTGACCGAATGAAGTCTCACTGAAATAGGATGCGTTTGGTGTAGTGTGGGGGGCTTCAGTATAACATCTTGCTGAAAGGATGACATCTCGGTGAAAGGAGATGCCATCGACAAGAGGTCTCGCCAAGAGATGATAGCTTCACCATAAAGTCTCACCGACCCACCTTGTCTCACCGATCATTAGGCACATAAGAAAGGGCTCTTGGTAAAACAAGATGTATTTGCCATGAGGTCTGGACGAATCAAAGGAGGTCTCGGTGAAGGCATGAGAGCTTCGACAAAGGTCTCGGTGAAAAGGCGATGTCGGCAAGGGAAGCAAACTTCGGCGAGGTGTCTTGCCGATATAGCATGTCTCCCCGACTAAAGAGAAAGTAAACTCATTGCTAAAAGAATAAGGAGCTTGGTAAGAGGTCTTGCTGACGGGCCAAGGTCTCACCGAAGTTGTGCCATCGCTTTGACTCCTGCCGAAGGATGAAGGGTCTTGCCGATATGGGTGACAATGAAATGAACTTGCCAAGAGTTGAAGCCTTCGCCATGAAGTCTCGATGACCAAACAATGTCTCGCCAAAAGGTGGGCTTCCTGCCAAGGAAAGTCATATCGTTGTGAGGTCTAGCCGACAGAGTGGAGTCTTGGCGAAAGGGAAGATCTCTTCGGCATATCGGTGGGGGCTTCGCTAGGAGGTCTTACCGAAGATAAAGTTCTCGCCAACAATCATTGACAAAGCCATCGGCATGGAGGAAAACATATTGCCTTTGGCATAACGTCTTGCCAAAGGATGAAGGTCTCACCGAAGAAAATAAAGGGGCTCGCTGCAGGGTGGTATTCGGTATAATTTCTCGCCGTCGGGATGAGGTATGGCTGACAAGGGAATGTCTTGGTGACAGGATGAGAGTTCGGCATAAGGTCTTGTTGAAAGGTTTCACTCTCGGTGAAGCAGGATAAATTTGATAAGAAATCCCCCCGACATGTTGAGGTCCTACCGATAATAATGGAGTCTCACTATGACGTCTCGGTGACCTTTGAAGCTCTCGAGAAAAGCTTGTGCCTTCGATACAATGTCTCCCCAACTGAGGATGTCTTGCTGAAGTGATGAGAGCTCGATGAAAGAAAGTTGATTCACCATGATGTCCCGGCGAAGGTATGAACTCCCGCCAAAGGATGAAGGGTTTTAGGGTAGTGTTTTGCCTTCGGTGGGAGGTCTCACCAACACACAGATGTCTTACCGAAGTCGAATGGTTTCGGTATAAGAATTTGTATTCAGCGAAAGGTCTCGGTGAACAAAGCTCGTCTCACTGAAATGAAATGAGATCACCAAAGGATAGTGGGTTTGGGAAGATGTCCCGCCAAGAGAAGGGGGGTCACAGTGAAGGAAGGTAGTTTTGGCAAGAGGTCTCGTTGACATAGGGTGGATTCTTGCCAAAATAGAATGAGCTCGGGGAGAAAGATCCAACATCGCCATAAGGTCTCATCGACCCGGTAGGGTCTTTCCGACATGGATGTGCTCACCGAGAGATGAGGGGCTCGCTAGGAGGTCTTCTCGAACACATAATCTCTGGCCGACAGTGATGGATTTGCCAATGAAAAGGGTATAGGTGTGACTCAGTGAGCCTTCTATGATCTCTTGTCGATAAAGGTTTGTCTTGCCGAAGCAAAATGAAAGGAGCTCTCGCTGGAACAAGGAGGCCTCGCTGAGAGTCTTTGCGACCCGAAAGGGTCTTAATGAAGGATTCAAGCTCAGATGGGATGTCTTCCCAACAGAATGAGGGTCACGACGACATCTGGTGCAGCAATATAACTCAAAAAGGTATTGGTATGACATCTTTCCGACCAAATAAGTTCTTGCCAAATGCGAGTGACTAGGCAAAAAGATGGAAAGTATCGATATGACTTTTTGGGCTCACTATAAGCTCTTGTCGAGGGTCATGCATTATGCCATTAGCTACAGAGGGTTGTAGCCGCATCGGTGAGACACTTCCAGTGTCTTGTTGAGATACGTTTCTGACTGAGCGAGCTTTTGACCGTCAGCGATCTCATGTGGCATATGGTCAACCAATTGGAGAGAGCTGAAGGCAAATTGTGATAGTTGGACTAGGGAGAAGAAGATTAATAGGATGAGGAGCAATGTGTATAGGGTCTGAGCGTAGGGGGCATTCAATGCAGCTCTTCAACACAAGATTCAGAGGTGGACTCGAGGAGCATAAGTAAATGTTGTAACTGCAAAAGATAAGAAGGCTCCTCCTAAGGGTGATCTTTCACGCCGACGTGGATAGCAGGGATGCAATTGAACACAACATTAACTCCATTAAAAGATCTAAGGGGAGATTTTTATGAAGTCTGATATTTTGTAAGCCCTAAGGGGGCGACACACTTTTTGTATATAAGGCATTTTTTTCCTTCTTGTAAAGGAGTTCTCTTGTTGTTTTTCTGAAGTCTATGACTCTTTTTGCAGCCCTCTCTTAGATTAGCAAACTTCTGTAACTCAATCCAGAGCATAATATATAGAGTTTACCTTTATCATTATGGATGATTCAAGTTACCATCTTGTTCTTGCTAAGTTTTGTGCATTTCAGATTCATGATCAAGTTATTTTGTGAATTTATTTCATTCCTTTACAACTTTATCTTGTGTTTTATGCCTTCCTTTGTAAAAAAGCATCATTGTATGAATAAAAAAATGTGTTTTTTTATAACTGCACATGGATTCTAGTTTGAGAAAGTCTTTTCCTTCCTTGAAAATATGTGAATCGAACCTATTTGTGAGGTATTAATGACAGGCTTACAAAATTTGATGTGTAATCTTATGGTCATTGTCAGTGTTCAAGTGTAACCTAAGTATCCCTTTGCTCTTATAAATTCGGTGTATCACCATAGAGTTAGTTTAATTTTTGTGTATTCTCCTTCTCCCTTTTCCTTCACAAAGATCAATAGTTTAGGTGATTACCCAACAAGGAATCCGGCCTTCTCTGGAGGTTGACCTTTGTCTACAAGTGACCCACAGCTTTAGAGGTCTTCCCATGTTACACTGAGGTGTTGAACATCAGGTTCAATAGGGTGCAACTTTAGATTGATAACATAGCTCTCATTTGATTGAGGATCAACTTGTTGTCTTTCTTGTCTTTCAAAATGAGATATTTCTTCAGCAACTCATTGACGACTATTTGTAATCATATTCATCTCCTATCTATTTTGAATTTCTAATTCTTGTATTGTTACTTCTACTCTTTGTCTAACATATCTTCGTCTTTCAACTTCATTGTGTCTCCTTCTTTGTTCTTCTCTTTGAACATATGCCATTCATTCTTGTTTCCTTCGTTGATATTCTCTTTGATACTCTCTCTAATATTGTCTCCTCTGCTCATCTGATTCAAAATTCAATCTTTGTCAACCCATATCTATAAAATTGATTTATTTTTAAAAATTATTTTATCTATCCTTCTAATGTTGTGATTAATATTTCGATAAAGTAGAATAATGTAGTGAGGAAAATTGATTAAATCAAAAGTAGCATAAAAACCATACATAATATTATAATTTCCTATAATTAAAGTTTCAATGTTAAAACATTCTATAAAAAAATATTTTTTTAAAAAAGATGAATATTAATGTTATGATAAAAGATAAATACTTAGTATAAAATTTCATAGAGATGGAAAATTGAATACTAAATTTCATGAAGTTCAAATATTGGTTTTCAATGCTCTTGACCAATAAATGAATTGTAAAATTACTATAAATGATTAAGAAGATTTGAAATGTATTCTAAAAGAAACTATTATTTGACACATTAAATACTTTTGAATTGACTAAATTGAACATTGTTTGGATTATTTATAGATATTTTTAAAGAAAAGTGATAAAAGTGAAATTGGAAATTAACTAATCTTAAAGAATAATATAAAGGCAAAAATCACATCAACTAACTTAGACATATCCACTGAGTTTATTTGAAATGTTTGAAAATATTGTTAAGAAGATATACATTCAAGAATTTAAATGTAATGAAACCTAGAGATTAGCAATTGAATCTAATAAAGCTTTTCTTTTAGATGAATAATCAAACTTTTTTGTTTTTATGACAGTGCACTTAATCCTCTATTCATGATTACAAGTCTCTCTTTTTACTTGAAGTTTAAATATGTATTTGTTGAAAAGGACCTTTTGTATAATGTGTCCAAACTTAACATCATCTTGTTCTTCATGATTCAAAATGTTCAATTCTTTTGCTGTAACACCCATAATTTCTTTAGCCACTTCTTCAAAAGAAGTAATCCAAGTGAAAGCAGTATGGTATTGCACTTTGCATTGAAGTATATATCTATAATCACATTCAGGGAAAATTTTATCACATCTTCCACAATACCAATTACCATTTCCATTAGTGTTCACCTTCTTTTTGCATTGCCTACCTCCAATTTTCAAGGGGCAAGCTGTATAACAAAAATTATCTACCTTTACAAAAGATAAGGTAGCTTTTATCACTATCCAATAAGGTTTATCAGATTTACCAAGTTCCTCATCCTCAATTTTTGTGATACTTCTTAACATTTTATCTTCTATTACAGATGAGATTTCCTTTGTAATAGAATGAGAATTGAGATTCTTCCCTTTTGTATCAAACTAAAATCTCAATTGTTGTGACTCCGGAAGATCTAGATTTATAAGAAGTTGGGTTATAGTAATTGTTCCCACAAATTTTCCACCAAAATCACTAATTCATCCAACCTTTATAGCAAGAATGGGGAAAGTTCCTAAATCACACATTTCTTGTAGTTGTTGGCCTTCCTTATTGCAGAAACCACCCCACATTGTTAATTCCACATACAACTTGACATGTCTTTCAGTTGAAGTGTTCTTTTTTGAGTTTGTGTGGCATTCTTTCTGTATATTGTGTTTGGTGTGTCGATTGAGAAAACAACACCAATGATATCAACCATATAATTGCTTTTCATGTTCTCAATTTCACTTATTGGTGTAAAATGAAATTGTTATTTTGGTATAAAGCTATCCTCCTCCAAACACAACTCAACTATCAAATCAATTTCTAATAAAATTTCCCATTCATTCTTTAAATGGTTGAAATTCTTTTTTGCATGTTTGAGTGACCTTCCTTTTGAGATGATAAACACTTTCCCAGTTTCTATGCGATCATAAAATTGTTCTACAACTACATTAAAACATGTTACTCTTATTTCACCACCATCTAAATCAACCAAGTCAAAACTGAAAACTTTTCTATCTCCTTTTGCATTATTAAAATAACCAAGTTGACCCTTTCTAGTGACTCTTGCCTTTATTGACCATCTATTTTGGTACGGATTCAATGTTGCAATAGGAATGGTTCTTGTAGGAGGTTCATTTTTTCCAACAATTTGGTGATCATATGGATTGTTGGTAGGATTCATGCCTGACAAATCATAATATTGATATTATTTAATACAATTAGAACATGTCGCAAAAATGGAAGAGAATAAAGTTTGCATAAATTTAAACAATTTAACCATTTCTATAAGAGAAAAAAAATATTAAAATAATAAAAAGTACACGATAAAAGATAACTTTTGTGATTATACACTATTTAAAATAGTGGAACAGTTGTACAACTCATGTGTTATTTTAAAGAGCACCATATATCCAAAGGTATGCAAAGCAATTTAATACATAATTTAACACAACTTATTTACTTCTTGATCAAATAAATAGCGAAATATATTATAGTGGACATTATTCAATTAGACTTAAAATATGATGTCTAAATGATACAAAATTCATATTTGATGACCTATAACAATATTATTTCTCTACACATTTTCCAAGTACATCTGAAAAGCTTCAACAATACGAGAGGAATCACCTTCCTCGTATTGTTCATCATAATACAACTCTTTCAACAAGCTACAAAATGCAAATACCTTTTTAGAAGTAGCATGAAGTTTTTTAGGAGTTTCTACCATTGATATGATATCCCAAAAATTGATATTTCGTGCGTACATGCTTGTTAATTCAAGTTTCTTAACAATTTTTTCACAATCATCTGAAAGAGATCTTTGCAGACTTTCAATATGGGTTTCGTTAAATTCATTTGATCTTTCTAACACATTTGGTATCAGAGGACATGGAAGATTCTTCTAATATTGTTCTTTGTAGATCATTTTGATTACTTTCTTCCACAACATTTGCCATGACCTATATGAAAATCCATTGAGATTAATATCTATTTAAAAGATTCAAAAATGAAATAAAATATATGAAAATATATGTAAATAAATATTATTAGATTATAAAAAATTAGATAAGATTATTAAATTACTTTAAATGGTTAGAAAATATAATAATAGATATTATAGTATAATAAAGAATATTGAAATATATATATATATATATATATATATATATATATATATTTTCAATATTCTTTATTATCTTTATAATATCTATTATTATATTTTCTAACCATTAAAATAATTTAATAATCTTAACATCTAATTACCTCAATCTAATAAATATAAAATCAATTATTTTTGTTTATTAATATTTTTTTAAAAATAGAAAATCTACTACCAATTTTATATGTTGATTTAAATTTCTCTTAGAATGTATATTTGTATTTAAGAAAAACTTAATACCATTTTAAGAATTTTTAAATTAGAAATATTCCTTTAACTTTTTAGTTAAGAAAGTTAATTATTTTTTATGGAAAAAGACGAATCTATAGAAA
>VDFB02024902.1:0-43143 GCA_007258455.2 Sequoia sempervirens
CGTTTATTGAATTAGATCATATTAATAATTGTGTGTCTATAGTTTAAAAATTAAATCTGATTTAACATAAATGAAGACACATGAGGCATGCTAGTAGTTGAAGATAATGAGTCTAGATTAGTCACTTCTTTGAATCCATTTGAAGACATTTTGGATTTGCTTTATCATCCATAGATACACTTGATTTTTGTGAGTTTTGCAATCGAATGCAAAAAATTGAGAATATAAGAGAATGTAACCACATCAAACTATTAAAACACATATACTAGAAGCATGATCTCATCAAAATATAGAAGCATTGACAAGGCAAGCGAACTATTTGAATGATCTGAAGAAATATGTTCTCATTGATTGCCATGATTGAAAGATATACACAAAATGGATTTGTTGAAAATGGCTTAGACACCAAACTGGTGAGTTCTTCAATTGTTGATTGTCATGGGTGGTGAGTTCTTTGGTCACCTAAGTCAGCAATTCCTTAATTCACCTTGGGTTCGGGGGTTCGGGTTCGCCATTGCAACAGAGTTCATGAAAATGATTGTCAAAAACGACAATAAAAACTTAAATAAAAAAAACCTAATTCGAGGGTTAAAGTGATCCCCCATTCGCTCGAACCCCACTATTTAATTAAAAAATAATATACGTTTTGGGGTTTGCACAAACACGACATATGGGGAGGAGGGGTTCACTCAAACTAGGGGTTAAGGGGTTCACTCAAACCACCCGATTCGAACGAACCCTCTAAAATCGTTGAAACACTGAAAATGCCCTTTTCCTTCCTCGACATAATTGTAAACCAGTTTTGTGGGTTTACCCTATGGTTAGCCATCTCCTGAGATGAGTTAAGTAGAATTTTTTATAAATAAAAATAAACGAATTCGAAACAATGGGGAAACACAATTAATATAGTTGAATGAAAGTTAAGGAATTGCCAATGCATGTTTGTCAAATAACAATGACAATATACTACAACCGTTTAATAATAGAAAATAATAAATCAAGTTTGGATTATGACACATTAATATTATTATATTATTTTGATAGTTTATCATATTAAATTATAGAAATGTTTTAAATATTATGTTATTATATTATAATAATATTTATAATATTGTATTTTATTGTATTATAACATTTTGGTATTTCAAAGGGTTTAGATTATGGGGTGAACTCCTGAACTTTAACAATATTAGCTCAAAAATAATATTGTCTATTAAGATTTCACTTTGAGTAGTTGGCAATATTCTAATAGCTTATCTAGATTTAACACGAACAATTAAAATAGTCATTCCTTTTATAGAACATAAAAGAAGTTGTGTTTTTTAATGGATTGCATTTCTAAGAAACAATAGATTGATGGAGAGGTTGATGTAGAAAAAAATGGATAAATGAAAAGCTTTGTTATCTAGAAGTTTTGGCATAATGGATAGTTGGAGAGATTTTTTATAAAAGGAATGACTTGATTTTAATTATCTAGCTTATCAGGATAGAATGGTTGTGATATTCAATTGGTCTAAATGAGGTCTTAGCAAAGAACATTTAGTTTTGAGCGAATACCACTCAAAGTCTGAAAGTTTACAAATGTTTGTAAGAAACAGTAAGGTAAATGTTTGGGTAAATAAACACCATTTTCATTAAAAAATAAGTTTTTAATTTCATATAATAGAATTAGAATAATAAATTTTAAAAAAAGTCTTATGACATGTTAACAAATTCAGCAAGGTTCAAACCCTCATGGAACTATTGAGCTTGTAGGCCTTTGTATTTGTTGGGTCACTAAACTTGCAAGTTTGTTACCCTGTTTTAACGCAAGGTAATAATGTCTAAGTTGGAAAGAGATCCTTCAAAAGTTGCCTCTTTGACTAAGGCTAGTCTAAAATTCGTAATCAAAAGTTGTCTTTCTGACTAAGGCCAGTGCATAAAAATTCCTAATCAGTCTTAAGACTTTTTGAATTAAACAAAAATAAAAAATAAAAGAATTGGAGGCAACAATATGCAAACCTGAAAAGTTTTCTTGAATGTAATTACGAAGTACAAATTATCGATGCTTCAATAATATGTATTTAACAAAAAATACATTCTTTGATCTTTCTTTTCCCCTTCATTGGGAATTTAATGAGTGTAATTTTATGTGCTAGTTGTGGAAATATAAAGCTAAACTCTATAACTGCCAAGTGAAAGTACAAAATATATATAGAGAGGAAGCATCTCTATAATGAATACCTTGTAATGAATACTTTGTGACACGTGTTTGTACTTTTATCCAACTATAAGTAGAATAAATTTTTGTCTTCTTTTATTGTTTTTAAAATTGTGTTCCCCATTTTTAGATTTTTTTGGATTTATCCTTTGTGCGTAATTAGTTTAGATTATTATGTTATTCCTGTGGCCACTTTTAAAATTATGGTCCCCATTTTTTAGATTTTTCTGGATTTATACTTTGTGTAATTATTTTATTAGATTTTTTCGTTATGTTATTCCTGTGGCCATTTTTAAAATTATGGTGCCCATTTTTAAATATCAATTAAAAAACTTTCATATAGTTTTTTCAAAAATATTCTTGTTCCACAATTTTTAAAAAATTGTGAAATGCATCAAAGCATATAAAAACTCAGAAGTAAAAGAAATCAAGGGGTGCTAGCAAGAAGTTGAGTCCACTTTTTGGCCAAAAAGTGGAAGTGTTTTCCCTGATTTCAAAATTTGACATATTTGACTTTAAAATTTGAAGCACCTAGAGATAGAATTTTCAAAAAAGTCACTCATCATAAAATGTAGTACTCGGAGTCTAGTTTCCAAATATGTAAAAAATTGAAGCACTGAGAGATAGAATTTTCAAAAAATTCATTGATCATAAAATGTAGTACTCAGAGTCTAGTTTCCAAATATGTAAATTATTTCAATACCCAGATGGTACAAATTGAGTTTCAATAGGCATTTCTAAAAACCAGTATTTAAAAGTCACTTTTTTTTACTATACCATGTATGTGTACCTCATCCATATTTTGACCTAAATTATTGTATTTTTCTAAATCCTTTTTGGAAAAGATTTGTAACTCATTGAAGCACGTTTTCAATATTTTTTTGTAATTTTTTATTGATTTTTTTTGTTACTTTTTTATTAGCCATATTTGTCATTTTGAAAAATCATCGTGTACGTCACACATAAGATGACCTAAATTTATCTTTAAAAAAAAATTTGAAAAGAATTGTTTGAAGTACGTTCTCGTTCAATCCATTCATGAAAATGTTATGTTGATAAAAAGTTATTAAAATAGTAAAAAAACCTGACATTTAAAGTTTATGGACCAGTTTCATCAGAAATTAATTGAAAAATAGAAAAAAAATCCAATTGTAAAAAAAATTACATATTTGGAATCTGCATTGTCTCATCTATAATGGGTTTTAATTTTGTCAAAAAATTCTACAAAAAAAGTCATCATCCATATGTCCAAACTCAATATTTTTCTTTGACATTATTAGGACCTTCAACTTGCAAGTCAAACCAAGTTGAAGGGCTAGGTTTGGATTCCCAATGCTTTTCTCGAACCAGAATACAAGCCAAAAACCCAACCACAAAGCAAGGTGAATTACATTTTTTTAGAAACGGGATCCTGTTTGCTAATATTAAATGTGGTTTTTGTTGACATAGAAACGAGATCCCGTTTCCATGTCAACGATCCCCACATTAAATATTAGGAAAAGGGATCCCGTTTCTTTTTTATTGTTTTTTTTTAATTTACTGGAAAAGTTTTACTATGAAGCCTGCAACTTCACATGTATGACTGACTGTGACATATTGGGCTATTTTCTATCAACTTTTTCTTTACAAGTGTTCAACTTGCATTTTGAATTTATTTTTTCAAAGGAAGCATCATGTAAATAGTTTTTGAAGTGGAATTGTGTTAGTTTTCTACGTGTTTGGAGGAACAAAAGAGGAAGACTTTTATTTTTATAGGTCTTCAACTTGCAATATGGATTAAATTTTTGAAAGAAAGCATCAAGTAAACAGTTCTTAAGTGGAATTGTGCTAGTTTTCTACATTTTTTGAGGAATACATGAGGAAGAATTTTGTCCTTATATGTCTTCAACTTACAATTTGGATTGAATTTTTTGAAGAATTTCACTATTGACATTCATTTGTGCTTGAGAAATTTATAATCAAGGGTTCACAAGCTCGTAATAAGAAGAAAGATAGGAAGACTAAAGAAATTGAAGCAAAGAGAGGAGAAACAAAGAGAAAGAGAAAGAAGAATGACAATTAAATCAATAAATGATGGTGGAGCATCCAATTCCACAACTATTGAAGATGAAAGCATTGAGGAAACCGTTGTTGTCGACTAAGCTAATTTGCAAGAAGTCAATTTGGAAAATAATATGATTATACAAACAAGTCCTGGTGTGTCTTCAAATCCCTCTTTCAATGCTATGGAGAATGTCTCAATATGTACAAATCTAGGTACATTTTCAATTCCACATTTTAGTGAAATGGAAAATTTGTATGTAGAAGTTTTACAAGATGTTGAACTTAATGGTTGACATTGATAATATTCAAAGAGATGAATTTTTTATACAATTTGTTGAAAATGAAAATGAAAAATCTTTTGTTGAAAATGAAAATGAGAATGAAATTTTTTTTGTTGAAAATGAAAATGAGAATGATCCTTTTGTTGAAAATGAAAACGAAAATCATTTCGTTGATGAAAATGAGAATGAAAACCATTTTGTTGATGAAAATGAAGATGAAACTATAAATCATTTTGAAGTTGAAAATGAAAATGAAAATCTAGAATGTGATGTTGAATTTAATTAAAATACTTTTTATAAATTTGAAAGTGATGAACATTTTGGATAATCTTCTTGCTAAGATTTCTTGGAGGCAAATAAGAACACATACGAATAGAATATACAAAAAAATATTTTATTGTCAAAAATTTTATTTCAATGTCAACTAATGATGTAATTAATGAGAATGCAAAAAATGAGGAAAATAATGAAAAATTTAGGCTTTTTTGTTAAACTATGAAAAAAAAATCAATCATTAAAACATGCTATGTTTACTGTTGCTAGTGCCATTCAATCTATTGAGAAAAATAGTCAATCTAAAGATAAAAATTCAGCAAGAAGAGCTATAAAAATTGCTATAGTTAATAAAACAACTTTGAATAAAAGAATGGTAAGCATTATTAGTAAAGTTTTAAAAATACATCCTAAAACATTCCTAAGAGAAACACAAAAAAAAGTATAGAAAATGATCCTATCAACCAATGTTGTAGTTTCAGTGGTCGACTCTTGAGGTCTGATATGAAATTGAATATTGAAATTAAATCTTTGATTGAAAAAAATTGGCATGATAATACTAGGGTATCATCTAATGCTAGAGATGTTTTAAAATTAAGGGTGGGGTCCAAAGTTTGCAATCCTCGCCCAAAACACCTATTAGATATAGCACAAACTGAATTTTATAGAAAATCTTGTGATGATTTAGTGTTACCTAGTAATACTAAAATAAATCAAAGGTCTTTTGAAAAATGTAAACCCTGGTATGTAAAAATTAATAAGCAACGAATATCTTGTTTTTGTAAAATGCATGTTCAATTTTGTTATTTTTATGATTTTTTTAATATATACATTGTACCTTGCATACTAACATGATTATAGAGGAATGTTGTATTAATATGCCACCTAAAGCAATAAGGGAGTTTGTATCAGGTTTGTTTTGTGAAAGATCTAATGGTAAATTGTTTTCTTTAAGTTCTTGTATTTCTAAACAATGCATTAGCTATGAAAATCTTTCATTCTTAAGAATTTGTATGCATGAAAGTGTTGATAATGATTTTGGACAACAATTAGTAGATGTTAAAAGATTTAAGAATGTTGACTATTCTTTAAAAGATGGAAAAATAGGAAAGTGTTGTGATTTAGTTACAAAAAAAGTTAGTATACATGCATTCATGAGTGAATTTAAGAATAAAATTGTGCCAAAATATGTCATGCACTCTCAACATGCTTGATGGATTGATGGCCAGTTTTGCGCATGTAGAAACATATTTCCAATTGGTACTTCACTTTCAGTGGTTGATTTTGCAGAAAATTATACTCTAGCTCTGCAAGAGGAAATTCAACCACAGTATTATAACTCAGTGCAAGTAGCTATGTTTGTCCATATTGTTTATAGACATGCAGATGATAGTACTAAGGATGATAAAAAAAATTAAGGGAGTATCATTTTTATTTGAGTGACAACTAGTTACACTCGTTAGAGTTTGTTCAATACTATTTCAATATGTTTTATAGAAATTTAAGAGAAAAAGGAATCCAGATGATAGAACACCTCATATGGTTAGATAATTGTATGGGACAGTTCAAGAATGATCGAATATTCTATTGGTTTAGTAGGGTTCACAAGGAACTTAATGTCCAACATATATGGAGTTTTTTTGAAGTTGGATATGGTAAAGGAGAACATGATGGAGCTGGTGTGTGTGTCAAAATAATTCTTGCTAGAGAAAAATTAAAATTCGAGGAAAATGCAGTAAAATTTAAAGATGCACGTGGGATTGTGGATTGGTGCAATACAAGGTTATCTACACCCGATTCGAGTGAGTACTCTATAGTTCGTCGATTCTTTTGGTTGGTTGAAGAAGAGAACATTGTACCTAGAATTGACTATGAGATAATCATTGGATCTACTAAATGGCATTCATTTAGGAGTTCGACAACAAGCACATGGACTATCTGGACAAGGGAGCTTGCATGTTTTTATCAGTTTTGTATCTTAGGAGATTAGGAAGCATGTGAAAATATAGAATGGGTTGAATAGTGGGAGAAAAGATTGTTGACACCTACACAAACACATGATCAATATGAAAGAACTATTGAAGAAAATGATCAAGTGTTTGCATCTGAAGACTATGACCGTGTTTTATACCTTTTACAAGAAGCTAATTTAATTTAATTTATTTCATTTTATTACGTTATTTTGTAATACTAAATTATTTATATGGATATGTGCAAGTTATTAACTCAAATTTTGTTTGCATGACATGTGTATGTTGTTGTTGCACCTAAGGGAATGAAGAGGAAATAAAATATTGGTTGGCTCATTGTGTGGAGACTAAACATAAGTTAATAGCACCTCGAGAAGATGATAATGGCTATCATTATCCAACAGGTATGGTGATCCCCTTAAGACATCCCCTTAAGAAAATTTTGATAACAAGTTTTTGATCCCCTTAAGCAAATTTTTAGAACAAGTCTTTGATCCCCTTAAGAAAATTTTGAGAACTTATTTGATGATAGTTTTCATGTTTTCCAATATGATCGGTGGTGGTTGTTGGCACTTGGCTATAAAATACCTAACAAGGAAGAATGGTCTACTTGCATTTGAAGATTATGAAATGCATAAAAAGATTATACACTATTCACATTTGGTGGTGGCAACAAATTTAAAACTAGATCAGTATTGTGGAAGACCTACAAATAAAGTGCTATGGAAAATTTCTATGGAAGAGCATGAGACAATCATAGATTCATTGCAAAAAAGAGAGGATGCAAATGGTACAATGGAATAAGTAAATACAGGTAAATATAGTTTTAGTTTTATATTGTCCTTTTAAATAGATTAAATACATGTTTTGATATTGGTCAAGTGTGTTATTAGTTGAAATTGATTTAAATTTTCCTTTTATAGATCCTTAAGCCATAATCACAAAAAAGATCTAGTCCACGCAGATTCAACCCATACAACATGGAATACTTGGTCAAAATAGGTAATTATTAATTAAATTATATTTAAATACATGTTTTGATTATATATTGATATTGCTTGTACATTAATAGTTAAAATTGATTTATTATCCATTTTTGTATCCTTAAGCCATCATTGCATTGATCTCATACTTTGAAACAAAAAGGAGAGGATGCCTAGATTCAACCTACACACATGTGTGGAATACTTTTAAATATAGGTACTTGAGTTTTTTATTAGCGATAAACAGGGTTTTGAAGGGACCCTGCAACCCTGTACAAAGAAGAGCAAAGGTAGCAAAGAAAAACACATTGGTTGTCCAACCAAATAGCAAACCACAAGTTGATAACAAATCCATTAGCACACCAAACTGAAACAAGGATCTAAACAACAACAAATCCCACACCAACAAATCTAACACCCTTCGCCCTAGGGAAAAACTCCCTGATAGATTTGGGAAGCCCCTTCTTTCTACATTGAACCAAGGTCCAAGAAACCTTAGAGTCAAAATCCTTTGATCAAGGAGAGAGGGGAGGATCTTCCTAGGCCACAATAGCCAAAGAAGGCCCCAACAAAGCCAAAATAGAAGAAGGCACCTCTGGGATGGAGACTGGAGCAACAGAGCAAGGGATGCAACCAAGATCCCCCAAGGTCCGAGTTGACAAATCTGAAGTAGGCACGATTGAAGGAATACCCGAAGCTGATATAGGAGTGAATTGGTCAAGTAAAACAAGAGCCAAGGTGGGAACATCAACCTCAACCATCCCCTTTGGAGTAGACTCGAGATGAATCTCATCCTCCTGAGAAGAACCATCACCACAAGACGAACCATCTACATGGGTAGCAGAGATAGTCAAATGTTCCACAAGAGCATCGTTCCACCAAGTTGTAGTGCCTCTATGATGTGAGAGAGGATAGCCAATAGCCAAGTGACCAATAGCGAAGCAACACCGACATCTGAAGGGAATACCCTCATATTCAAGCAATTGCTTCCAAGGTCGGTCCCCAACCATCAAAACAACATCTCCAAAAAGGGGTTTGGAGATATTAAAGTCAACTAAAATACAAGCAACAATGGAGTGACCCATGAAAGTGGTAGAAGAATCTACTTTCAGAAACTGACCGATGGCATTGCCAATGCCCTCATAGCAAGAATCCTCCCAGAACTGGAGGGGAAGGTTCGAGAGACACACCCATATTGGCTTGACATTAAGTGGCTTGGTAAGAGGTTCGAAAGCAAGAGTCCAAGGTTTAATGGACAAAGAATGTTCCCCCCACAACCAGACCCAACCATCAAGAACTACATCTCGCTGTTCAGAAGAAGCAAAGGTTGCTATGAAAAATCCATGAGCACAGGGGAAGAGCTCAATTGTTCTAGCTACCAGTAGCCTCCAAGAATCCAACACCCATTTGTGAAGGTCAGGCAAAGAAGGCCACATACCATTAACTCTGAAAATTGTAGTTGTATTGCTGTAAAACTTCTCATTCTCCGTAACCTCCAGGCCACACACCACAACAAGGGAGGAACATGCACAAGGGAAAGGTCAGACACCTCTACCCTTCCCCCCAAAGGAAAACCCTTACCAGCCACAACTACAAAAGAACCAGCACTGGGATGCAACACAAGGACAGGCGTCCCAATCCCAGCCTTCAATTGCACCCCCAACGTGCCAAAGCCAAACTCCTTGCCTGGACCACATTCCCGTCCAAGCGATGCCATCAAATTCAATGCAACTGAAACAAAAACCCCCATGCCATTATCAATGCCAGTGACTTCTTGCACCTACTCGCAACCTTTCCCGCTTCCAACCATTTTGAATCCCTAATTACATGTACTTGAGTTGTGTACATATAGATAGTCTTATATAAATTAAAATATGTATGTTTTGATGATTTCATTGATATTGCTTGTACCTTTTTGATGTTAGGGGTGTGAAGACCTACTACATTCCGGGCACAAGTTTGAGATGTTCTTGAGATGGCATAGCCAAATTTTGTGAACATTGTTTTGAGATGACATATATGTAATACATACACAATTAAATATTTTATACAAATTACAAATACATGTACATACACAATTATGTACTCTATTTACTTTTATGTATCAAAATCAATATTCTATATATTTTGTTTGTTAAATGTGCATGTTTTCCTACTTTGAAACTTATATTTGATTGTATAATAACTAAATATCATGCATAAATTATTGTTAAATCAATTATATCCTTGAGATGTCGTATTAGGACCCCTTAAGGCGTGTCGTATTAACACATATCCTAAATATTATACTTAATTATATCATTTGTTATGATGACTCACCCTATAACTTATAATAATTGTTTATATCACTTAATATTTATACTTAATTATACTCTTCTTTGATCCCCTTAAGACATGTATTAGCACATATCCTAAATATTATACTTAATTATATCATTTTTTATGATGATTCACCCTAAAGTATAATACTTGTTTATATCACTTAATATTTATACTTAATTATACTCTTCTTTGATCCCCTTAAGATGTTGTATTAGGACCCCTTAAGACATCCCCTTAAAACGTGTCGTATGAGCACATATCCTAAATATTATACTTAATCATATCATTTGTTATGATGACTCACCCTAAAGTACAATACTTGTTTATATCACTTAATATTTATAATTAATTATACTCTCCTTTGATCCCCTTAAGATGTATTAGGACCCCTTAAGACATCCCCTTAAGACAACCTATAAATTAGTATTGGATGTTATTATTTGTTTTGACAACTTATAAATTAATATTGGATGCTATTATTTGTTTTGTAAATTAGCATTGAATGCTATTATTATAGAATTTATTAATGCTTTTGTTCTCTAATCTTGTATGGTATTGTTTATTTCTTAAAATTTCATCCTTTGTGGTATATAAAGAGATAGCTTTTGTTAGTAAATTATGATTTATTGACTAATTATTGATTGACGTGAATTGAATAAGTTCATTGATTAATTATCGCTAATTATTGAATGTACATATCATGTATATCATGTATCGGATTACTAAATTTGTAAAGTACAAATATTAAAATGTCCTATTAATTTCAACTTTAATTTCATATTTATATTTAATTTCACATTAATGTCCTATATTAATGTCTTGACTATAAACATAAAATGCATAAATATACATGTGTAAATTAAAATTGAATAATAATAAAGTCCATAATTTAACACATATTAAGTGCATGAAACCAATATATTAAGCGCATGAAATAAAATCCATCAGAGTACAACCCATGAACTAAAGTCCAACAAAGTACTTGACCCATTAAATATAAAGTCCAACAGAGTACATGAGAAACCAAATATGTAATCTATGAAATAATCAAATATAACCCATAAAATCATGTTTATGTCATCTATCGTATCTATAATCAAGAGACCTCTTCACACCATGCGGACTATGCAAATGACCTAAAACACTTTGTACAAGAAAAAAATGAAATCAGATGTAAGACGATGAAAAGTGATTTTATGACAATTTAATTTATAATTCATCATAAAATTAAATTACCATCATATATGGGTCTGGATGCTCTAGTGCACCTAAACCAACCTCTAAATTCTCTTAATCAATCTACATAAACAAGACAAAGAAAGTTGAAATTAGATGTAAGTCTATAATTAAAAATGATTTAATTCAATTTAATTTATAATTTATCATATTTAAATTGTACCATATTATGAGGTTGTGCACCCTCTACTCCAGGCCCTGTTTGTCCATGCTCAACTAGAAGATGTGTCTCATGCTCTAAAAGAAAAAGAATTTAAAACATGTATTAGCTCATATATATACATATATATATATATATTCAATTTAAATTTTAAATTTTAAAATTAAAGTTATTCAGAATATATAATTTGTAATTGACTTTAAATATAATAAAAAATTTAAATTACCATGATATTTGAACCCTACTTTGCATGTCCTCCTGGAGGTGTAACTAAGACTGAGTCTGACAGGAAGTCGCACTAACAAAGTCCTACAAGATCAAATTTAAAACATGTATACTTGAATTTGGTTAAAATATATATATTCAAGTTTGCACGTTTCCTATATATTTTTTTTTAAACAACTTGAAATGTAGAGGCCTCACGAGTAGCCACAACATCCAATGTTTGTCTAATGCCCATTCTCATTGTCGTATCAACCTAGACATACATGTAGACATTTAATGCTTATAATATTTACAAGTGTACATGCAAATTTGATATATAGTGAATTCAAAATTCATAATTGTAACTATACTAATGTAAGTTAAACAATTTACAATATAAATGTACCTGCCCTTGATCTACAACGCTTGACAGTGGAGGAGTGCTCAACAACTCCTCAGGTGGAATCAACGTGGAAGTTGATTGACTCCCCTAAACCAACATAAATATTTAAAACATATGTTCACGATTCAATTATAAATTTAAAACTCAAGTTAAAAATTATTTCATATATAATTTAAACAATTGAAATCAAAATACCCCATAAGGGTTGTTGACTAGAACTAGTGTCGATGTATGTACTTGCGGAGCGAATGATTTCCCCATCGTTAGTGTCATTTGTACACCAAACAGTTTGATTGTTAAAATTTGTATTGCAAACTTTTCTTTGATATATACATTCATTAAAATTCTTATAAATTCAACATGTAGATCCATATTTATACATGTGTCGCAGTGTCCTCAGGGTGATGGTCTGTTGTAGGAAATTCTACAAATGAACTGAGGCAACCAAATGAACCACCAAAATCTCCACATCCACCCGAACTAGGTGTGGCCTGATCGGGTCCATAGCATAATTGATGGCAACTAGTACATACATGTGGTCTCAACACTCTTGGAGTGGTACTCAAACCAACTCCATAAAACACTCCTCCATCATCGTCATCTCTATGCTCCTTACCCACTATTGCAGAAGCATGTTGATCAAAGTCTCCTACAAGCATACTAAGGGATCCTAATGTCGTTACCACCGCATGTTGATGCACAAATGCGGGAATGGCAAGACCAAGAGGAGAAACACAGGGTTGTGCATGCACAGGGCGTTCGGGATCAACCCTTGCCCCTAACCTCTGTTGTGGCATGTCGCCACCAACACCCTGAAATGATTTTAAATCAAAATAATTGGGATTTTGCCCCATTACAAACTTTACGTATAGTTTCCTCAAAAAATACAATGGGACCTCTAAATTAGCGTGTGGTGGACTATCAAATACCATATACCATCGATCCCAAAAATGTGCACTCATATGTGGATGTATACACCACCTTATGGATATTCTAGATTTATTGGGAGGAATGGGCTACCAAGTAATAGGTCGAGAAAGTAAGGGGCTAGATGGGATTTTGTTATTTTAAGGTCTAAAATTTGTTTATAAGAGAGATCGTTTGCATAAAATTGTCTCATCTACTCTTTTTCTCGTCAATGCCTATCTAGATCAAAATCAATAGTCCTAATGGCATCCACAACGTTTTGCATCACATGTGATGCATCTCACATGTGGTGGAATCAATGCTTGATTTTGCATAGCATTGATTTGATTTTGAATGGATGTCACTTGATCATTTATGTGTGCTTGCAAGTGAGCCTCATCAGATCCAATAGGTGTTGGAGGTGGGATATTAGGTTGAAGGGGTGGAGGGGGACGGGGAGGGGGAGGGGGAGGGCGAGGTGGCTGGGGTGCTAGATTGATGATATCATCAATGTTAAATTGATCCATGATATTAGTTATAAGTGCACCTGCATTAAATCATACAAAATTAACATACAAACTTACAAAATTACAAGAAATAGTTAAATTTGAAATGCACATGCAAATTTATTTAAATAGGATGTGCATACATATACATACACCTAAAGTACCTTATATCATACATATACATCTCATTTCAACTTTCTTTGATGATACCAACATATGTTGGCCTCATGGTCTTGAGAAACTTGAAGCTTTCCACTCTCACTTAAATAGCTTATCTCCATGTATTTCGTTTACCAAGGAAATCAAATTCAATAACCAACTTCATTTCCTTGATGTCCTCATCAAAAAAGAAAATGGATCGCTATCCTGTACCATCTTTCGCAAATCCACCCACACTGACCTCTACCTTCACTCATCTTCTCATCATCACCCAAGCCAAAAAGTTGGAGTTCTCAAAACTTTGGCATACAGAGCTTTCACAATTTGTGATGTTGAACACATTGACCAAGAACTCAACCACCTTACCCTGTTTTCTCTCTAAATGGGTATAAAAGGAAGCAAATCAATCATGCTATCAATCAGGCCAAATCTAGGTTGACTCTCCAACCTAAGCACTCCCTTACCCCTTCTCTTCCTTTTTCTACCCTACCCTATGTTGAAGGCATCTCAAACAAAATTGTAAAGATCCTCCTCAAAAAGGGTCTAGTTTGCACCTTCAAGCCCCTTTCCATTTTAAAAAATCATGTATCTTCCCCCAAGGACCCTCTTAACTCTTTCCTCAACTCAGGTGTCTACAAAATTTCTTGTTCTTGTGGCATCCCTTATATTGGGGAAACCGATCGCTCAATCTCTACGAGGATCAAAGAGCATGGGGCTGACATCAGACATGAGCAAATAGCAAAATCCGCACTAGTTGAGCACTCTTCCAAGACCAAGCATCATATCACTTTAGAAGACACCAAAATCCTTGCAAAAGAAGATAGCTACTTCAAGAGAAAGCTCCTAGAGGCCATTGAAATCAATAACCACCCCTCCAACCTCAACCGAGATGGGGGTTGAAATTTAAGCTTCTCCTCAAAACCCCCTTTTGAATAACCTGCGTGAACCCCTTGTAGGTAGTTTCGATATTTCCTCCCCTCATTAGCCCTTTCCTGGTACCTCTCTCCCTTGTCCCCTTCATTTTCCTCTCCATCATTGGTTCTCTTTATTTTCTTGGTATTCTTCCTCCTATATTCCCCTCTCTTTTACTCCTCTCCTTTCTTCTTCCCCGTCTTTTTGCTTTTTAGTTTTTTTTTTCCTGCTCTCCTCGAACTCGTTCAAGTTGTTCATTTGGCTCAGTTTTTTAACTCTATTTATTGCCCTCAATTTTGTTTATTGCTCTCAGTTCCTTTCATCTTTTTTGTTTGTCTCTTCTTTTGTCCTTACAAGTTTTTTTTTTCTTTTTTCTTTTTAGTGTTCTTTTGGGGTTGTTCTCTGTTGTTTTGTTCTTTTTCCTTTATTCTAGTTTTCTCCCTCATGTTCTCTTTTTGTAAATTTATTCTTTTGTTATTTTATTTTTGTTTTTTAACTTTTACTTTGGGCTTTGGTTTGTTCCCTTAAGATATCTATTTTTATCCCTTTGGTTTTATGTGGTCTTGTTTGTTCCCAAGCTTCCTTGGTTTATGTCCCTTTACATCTTTTGGTTTTTTTTGCCTCTTTCCTTAATTTCTTTCTTTATGTTTTTTTCTTGTTTCCGTTGTTTTTAGAATTAAAATTAGAATTCATTTTTTCCATTAGTTTTATTTTTATTATTTATTATTTTGATTCTTTATCTATTTAGTTTTTTTTCGCTCTTTTTCTTATTATCTTTTGTTCAATTGTGCTTTAGCTTATCTCACTTTTTGTCTTTATTCCATTTGCTTCTTTAATTTTTTATTTTGTTTTATTTTTTGGCCTTGTTTAATTATTATTCCTATTTTCCTTATTTATATTGTCTTGCTCTTTGTTTTTCTTCTTTGTCTTTTTAATTGTTCCTTTTTGTTTCATTGGTTGTTTCTATTGCTTCTTCCTTGTCTCTATTTTTTCTTTGTTTTCTTTTCCCTTCTTTACTTTTTATCTTTAGTTCTTGGTTTCAAATTATTTTACTTAGTCTCATATTTTTTCTCTTCTTTGTTCTTACTTTCATTAGTTTTTTTCCTTTTATATTTTTGGTCTCTTATTTTTTTTCTCTTTTGTGTTCTCATCTTCATTAGTTTTTGCCATTTATATTTTTGGCTTTATTTACTTTTCGATTTTTCTCCTTGTCTTATATTTTGGTTTTCCTCATTTATTTTTTTGTGGTCTCTCTTCTTACCTTATTATTTGGATTAGTTCTTATTTTATTATTTAGGTATTTATGTTTTTGGGTCGATTTTTGTTTGGTGTCCTCTAACCCTCTTCCCCTCACCTATTTAACCTTCTAAGTCTACTATCTCATTCTATTTCTCTTCTATTTGGTTGCATGCATTATCCTGATGATGGATCATGGAGTTTAATCTGAAACGTTGATTCAAAAAATGCACACAATTTCAATCCAGAAAACTAAACAATTCATGATAATGAACTATGGAAACTTGATGTTAACTTTTTCCTCAATTGAAAACTTGTCACCATGGGAAAACATCTCACAAATAGAAAAAACCTAAAGAAGTTATTGTAGAGGGTCCCAGTATGATCCCATAGCCTCAGACGAAGAGTTTATAAGCGTCACCATTTCCAAGAAATAGCCCTTCAAATATTGTTGTTTTTTAGCACTTTGGATTTTTGAGGGAAATCGTCGGTCCAATATAGCTTAGAGTGATTCAATGCATTTGGGTACAAAAGAGGACCATCCCTAGCATATATGTACCCATCCGAACGTGTTGGAATAGTCTGTTTGGTCGTACAAGTTGCATAATAAAAGTTGCACCACTTTGCAACTTTACACTACTTGCATTTGACAACTTTTTCCTCAACTGAAACTCGTCACCCTGGGAAAATGCCTCTGAAATAGCAAAAATTGAGAGAGGATATTGTAGAAGGGCCCAACACAATCTCTGAAAAAGTTTGTAGGAATCACGGTTTCCGAGTAACAACCCGTAAAAGATTGCTGCCCTTTTGCACTTTTAATTCTTAAGGGATTTCACCGATTGAACGTAGCTTAGATTGCTTCAACCTATTTGGGTGCGAAAATGGACCATACCTAATCTAAACGTATGCATCTGAACATGTTGGAATAGTTGATTTGGTCATACGAGTTGCAAAGCAAATATTGCAGAAACAAAACAACTTCCAAGCTGCCAGTGGTATAATTACCATAACTTATTCAAATCTCCTTAAAGTTTGACCAAACCAAAGGCATTTGAAAGCTAACTCAATTATCTAACCATACCACACATATGCAAATCATAATAAGATCGTATAGACCGTACAAAAGCAAAAAAACAACATAGGACGTTGGAAAAACAAAAAAATCTTCTTCCTCAAAGATGCAAAATTTTATTTTCAACTTCTCCAACCCTGAGGTCGTCTTTACAAGATTTATTTATGCCCTTACAAGTATTTTTTAGCCTCCAACCGAACTCCATCTAACTTTTAACAATATTTCAAAAAGTTGTCATTAACAACATTGACAATATTTGACAATTTTTTACATCTTTTACCCAAACGACCCACAAGCTTCAAAAATGACTCCAAATGATCAGTAATTTTTTGAGTTTTGCATTGTTTTCTAAGGATTCAAGGCTTTGTACAAATCCATACAGGCATATCTTGTTCTAACAGTGATTGGATCAGACGTAAGATTGTATTAACTTTGATTTGAATCCATTCTTGTGGAATTACTTTGAGTTTCATGCAACTTAGAGGTAGTTTTTTGTAAACAGGTATGTATTTGCTCAATCAAGGGTTCGAGAGGGTAATATGATGAAATAGGCCATTCCACTTGTTGTACTTATTGTATCTCACTAGAATGGGCTTCGTTGGAGTAGATGTAGGTATAGGAGGAAGAATTTAGTGTTGAAAAAGTTATTTCAGGAGGTTTCCCATGCTACCCTAGTGGAAACATACAGTTTTAGGCTTTAAAAACAAGGCTAGAAGTAGTGAAAAGAAGAAATTGCTTGAGAAGAAGTTAAAATAGGTTAGAAATAGTGTGAGCATGTGAAGTTTGATGAGATAGAAGGTTTGCAAAGGCAAGGGAGGTCATTTGTATGTTTGGGCATGAAACCCTCGTTGAGAAAAAAAGGGTTTTTGAATGGAAAAGTGAAGTTTTAGAGTGTAAAAGTGGGTAAAGTTTGGAAGTAGCATAATTTGAAAGATTATTAAGCTTGTGCAAGTTGAATAGAGAATGTTTGAAGTGGTTTCAAGGTTGTATGTGGTCGGGAGATGGGTTTTTCAATAAACACTTGGCTATTTTATGAAAATGAGGGTTTCAAGGAATGATACTCTAGAAGGCGAGTTTTGAACTAGAAGTTGGAGAAGTTGTGGTTTTGGAGGCAATTTAAGGTCTACTTAGTGATATCTTGGGTTGTCAGCAAGTTTAGAAGTGTGTTCCTTTATAAAAGTGGGCTAATTGGAGCCCTTTTTAGCGTAAAGACTTAGTTTGTAAGGAGTTGGTCCAAAGTGGCCATATGATAATTCTTGATATGTTTGGGTTGGGCATAATGGGTGCTCAAAAAGGTACATAGTCTGCAGTTTGTTGGATAGTTTGAGAGTTGAAATCAAAAATAGAGGTTTGGACACCTACTAAGTGAGTAGGTTTGAATTGTGGAACTTGCGGAGTAATCACCCTTGTCAAGGATTGAAGGTTGAAATTTTGATTTATTCAAGTGAATTTGAGTTTGGATAGTTGATGACCTCCCTGTCATTGCATCAAATATGAAATATGTAGTGTGAAACAACGACATTTGTGTATTTAAACTTTAAAGCTAAAATGTTAAATTTTACCATTGTTTTTGTCTTCAAAGTTGTTTAAACTATATAACATAACCATAATATAACTAAGCAATATATGATATAATTTAACCATTATTCATTATTTTTTATTGTGAACTATATAATATAACCATTATTTTTTATGCAATTGTACATTGATATTTAACCATTGCTCAAGATTAAACTTTCGAAGAGTTTAAACATGCACATGACGAACAAATTATTTTGATTATCAACTTTTGTATGCCAAATTATCCAATAATCAAGCGTGTCCATATACAAAAATGGCATCAACGCCAACTCAAACAAAGTTTTACAAAATGTGGCATATGCCATCTCAATATCTATTCAAAATATACATGTCAAAATGTCTATCTCATCCTAAACTATTGGTGGATCATCAAAATGGAGCCTCTTTGAAGCACTCTTTTGACTCTAAAGGTAGTTGCATAAGAAAAATTCAAACCACAATTGAGATTAGTTATATTATATAATTTAAAATCAAATAATTAATATCGAAATCAATATACATTGAATTATAATTCAACTTTAAAATTGAAATCTTGATTACCTCATATATACGTATCTTCAAAGGGTCAAGAGTCCTAAAATATGGCCCTCTCAAATAACCAATCAAACCAATTTTTGAAATGTCAATCTATATATGTGAACAAAAATATAAAATTGATACAAGTTAGCATACAATTGTCGGTAATAATAACATATTTACCAAAAACAAAATAAAATAAACACATACCTCTTTAGGCATCTCTTTTTCTTTATCTTCTTCAAGTGTTACGACACCTCCTCCTTGAGGTTTTTCAACACCTACTCCTTGAAGTGTTCCAACACCTCCTTCAAGCGTTGTGACACTTATCAACAAGGATGTGTAGCTCATAACTACCTGAAAATAGCTACACAAGAAAAATTCAAACTACAATTGAGATTAGTTATATTATATAATTTAAAATTGAATAATTAATAACAAAATTAATATACATTGAATTATAATTGAACTCTAAAATTGAAATCTTGATTACCTCATATATGTATCTTCAAAGGGTTGGGAGTCCTAAAACATGCCCCTCTCAAAGAACCAATCAAACCAACTTTTGAAATGTCAATCTATATATGTGAACAAAAACATAAAATTGATACAAGTTAGCATACAATTGTTGGGAATAAAAACATATTTACCAAACACAATAAAATAAACGCATACCTCTTTAGGCATCTCTTTTTATTTCTCCTTCAGGTGTTCTGACACCTTCTCCTTGAAGTGTTCCAACACCTACTCCTTCAAGCGTTGTGACACTTGTCATCAATGATGTGTAGTTCATAACCGCCTGACGGTAGTTGCACAAGAAAAATTCAAATCACAATTGAGATTAGTTATATTATATTTTAAAATCAAATAATTAACATTAAAATAAATATACATTGAATTATAATTGAACTCTAAAATTGAAATCTTGATTACCTCATATATACGTATCTTCAAAGTGTCAGGAGTCCTAGAATATGCCCCTCTCAAAAAACCAATCAAACCAACTTTTGAAATGTCAATCTATATATGTGAACAAAAAAATAAAATTGATACAAGTTAGCATACAATTGTTGGTAATAGGAACATATTTACCAAACACAAAATAAAATAAACACATACCTCTTTAGGCATCTCTTTTTTTTTAATCTCCTTCAAATGTTTCAACACCTACTTCTTGAGGTGTTCCAACACTTACTCCTTCAGGCGTTGTGACACTTGTCAACAAGGATGTGTAGCTCATAACCACTTGAAGGTAGCTACACAAGAAAAATTCAAACCACAATTGAGATTAGTTATATTATATAATTTAAAATTGAATAATTAACATCAAAATCAATATACATTGAATACTAGTTGAACTCTAAAATTGAAGTCTTGATTACCTCATATATACATATATTCAAAGGGTCAAGAGTCCTAGAATATGCCCCTCTCAAAAAATAATCAAACCAAATTTTGATATGTCAATCTATATATGTGAACAAAAACATAAAATTGATACAAGTTAGCATACAATTGTCGGTAATAGGAACATATTTACCAAACATAAAATAAAATAAACACATACCTCTTTAGGCATCTCTTTTTCTTTATCTCCTTCAGGTGTTTCGACGCTTCCTCCTTGAGGTGTTCCAACACCTACTCCTTCAAGAGTTGTGACACTTGTCAACAAGGATGTGTAGCTCATAACCACCTATACATAACAATGACAAGTATATGAAACTACCACTCTATGATGATATATGTATAATCACTATATGTTCTTAAAAATCTTAATTCAATCGAATTTGAGTTTAATTACCTTTCCCTTATCTAACACTGTGCCTCCATAGTCTGGATAGTGTTGCACCTCACTCGCACTAGGTGTTTCCTACAAGAGGAAAATAAAATAAACATAGTTAATATATAATTTCATTAATGACAATTCAAATGACAAGCAAGTATATAATAAAAAAATGTAAACAAGTGAGTGCAAAAATATATATCGCGTGCATGTTGAGGCCAAATAAAATAGCCCTGAGGGTGCTATTAGTAACCTGTGTAAGCTCCTCCTCAGACATCAACTGTTAAATAGACCATGTAAATAAATATTAGTACTTGATACTATCTTCTATTAATATTTATTTAAAAACAAATACAAGTTATGACTTTACAACTTAAATATTACTTGTGTAACTATGCCAACATCCCCCTCTCTAGCAAGAGAGGACTCTGCAGGGTGTGCTCCAATCCCCTGTGTCTGATCTCCTATAGCGTCCACATCATGGTCATAATCAGAAGTGTCCAAGGGATGCTCAATGGACTATATAAGAGGACCCAAACATATCTGGTGGCACATTGTGCAAGTATGTGGCACACAGATATGTGGACTTGAGGAGGATGATGCAGCAACACTCGATCCATCACCAACATCATCAGCATGTGGCTAAGCTACTGTAGAAGTATGGGAAACCAAAAGATCACTTAAAAAGTGAAGTTTGAATAGTCTATGTGGTTGCATCCTCGATAATATTTGGATGATGTACTGGAGGTGGCTGAGGAAAGGGAGGAGGGAAAACATGTGGGCCCTAGACTACTCTAACTACCCCTAGTCTATCCTAGGGCATACCTCCACCAACGCCCTGAAAGGGTTTAATGTCAAAGTAATTGACATGATGCCCTAACACAAACTCAACGTATAATTTTTTAATAAAGTAAAATGGTACATCAATATTGTTGTTGGGTGGTTTATCATAAACCATCCACCAACAATCTCAAAAGTTATCTACAATGTCTTTATTTGTGCACCATTTTATAGAAAGTTTTGGTTTATTAACATTAACTAGCAAACCGGTGCAGGCATTAACAAATAAAGAGGCTATTTGGGCTTTTGTTATTTCAAGATCTTTCACCTTTTCATAAGACAATCCATAGGAGTAATATTCCCTCATGGTTTCTCGCCACGAAAAAATGACATTATGTTGGGTGGAGAGGGTTTCTATATTTTTAATTATTTATTTGAATGTATTTGTCATTTGGAATAATCGAGGGATTATCATATAAACATCACAAATGCCTCTCAATTGCTCCAATTTTTCACCAATTAACTCTTCAATTGATGGGTGTGGAGGTGGTGGAGAGTTTGGCATTTGTGGGTTTTCATTCTCAACCATAATACCTGATTGAAGTTCAAAACTAATTAATTTAATTAAAATTACACAATATAAATGAAATTATTGTAAAAAACCCTAGTTTTTAATAAAAATCCATATTAAACTAGTTAAAATTATACAAAACTAATACAAAAATTGATTAAAACAAAAAAAACCAAAAACTTAACTTAAAAATCGGATAACTATGGTTTAAAATGGACGCAGTTGGGTATATATTACCCGACACAAATCAGATATCCAATTTGTGTTACTTTGGCTTGGGCATTGCTTTGGAGCAATGTACTGACACCCAACCCCAAAAAAAGTCAACTTGGGATTTTTGCATTTTTTGGTGAATGCAAATTCTACTTTTTTAAAATTGCCACTTTTTGGCCCATCATGATCCTGGACATACCCCTTTGCTTTATCATCCATAGATACTGTAGACATCCAATTTGATCACTTCCCTATGATCAAACGCATCTCCTTATTCATCTGGTGGCTCATCCCCTATGACAATATTAATTAAACCATTTGTTTAATTAATACCCTGCATCTTGCAAAAGGGTCCTAAAGTATTTAATTTAATACTTTACCCCTCTTCCTCCTCTAAATTAAATAAATCTGCCCTTTTATTTAATTTAGTCATATCCCCCTTTTAAATTAAAATTCATTTTTTATTCCTCTTTTCTCTCTCATGGTCACATCCTCCAACTTTTGCAAGTTGGTCCCATAATCCATCTTAATTACTTCATCTTCTTCTAATTAACTAGGGTTAGCATGTGCACACCCTTAATCATCATTAAAGTCACATCCTCCATAATCTCCCACTTGCTTCTAATTAGTCATTAGTCCATCTAACTGAGTACTTGCACAACCTTAATCATTTGATTAGCCTAACCTAATCCTCATCCTATTTATGGCATATGTCTTTGAGTCAACCTTATTAAAGGCTTTCTCCTTTTGGGCAAGGCACTCCACTTCCCCATGTGAATTTTTAATTCACCTTTTAATCCCCTAAGGCACCCAAAAGGAATTTTTAATTCTTTCACTTCTCCCCACATGTCCTTCACTTATTCTTTATTCTTTCCCATCTCCCCATGAGAATATTTGAGGAATTTTTAATTCCTCACATGTCCTCTCACCCACATGGGGACAAGGACCTCCTTTATGAAAAGATCTTGTCCAATCTCAAGGTACTTTGTATCCCATCCATGTCATGTCCTTCTCCTTCCACCTCATGTCCACTTCACCTTTTAGGGCTAAATCACATGCCACATGTCAAGATGTGAGGGCTTGTGAGTTCTCAACTCACCTTAGCCCTACATCTTGATATTTGGTGGCTCAATCTTGACCCTCCATTTTTTCTAGGAATTCTTAAAAATCCTATAAATACCCCCTCTTTTCTCTCATTTTGGGGGAGATCATTTTGCTAGCCAAACTCTTGCAATTTTATTTCTCAACTTACACTTAGCCATTTTCATGTTTTCAAGCATCATTTGCATCTCACATCTCACGTCTTGTGCCATCCAAGGAGCATACACATCAAAGATCGAAGGGCCAACCAAAAGATTGATTCGACGCAAGGTATAGAGTTCCATTTTGTTGCTTTTTACTTTGTATTGTTTCCAACTTAGGCTAATCTTGAAGTGTAGGTTGTTTTGGTGTTTATTTGCACTCTTTTACTTGCTGCTCATTTTCTAATGCTCACATTCGACCTATCACATTTCTGACACACCTAGTGGGACCCACAAACAGGTTTATTTCTTTCACGTTTGCTATTTTTTGCATTTTTCAAGGTCCAGGTTGCAGAGTGGCGGACCTGTCCTGACAGAGTGGCGGATCTGTCCAGCAGTGGCAGACTTGTCCTGACAGAGTGGCGGACCTGTCTTGGCAGGGTGGCGGATTTGTCCTCCGGTGGCAGACCTGTCCTGACAGAGTGGTGGACCTGTCCATGCAGAGTGGCGAATCTGTCCCTGCAGAGTGGCGGACCTGTCCTCCAGAAGGTAAAAATTTCAAGTTTTTTCTAATTGTCTTTTCGTAAAATAGGCACATAGTTTAATTAAAGGGGGTCAATAAACCTTGTTTGGCGTGTTTGGGAAGGCTATTTGATGTATCCAATCCCCTTGCGCCATTTAGCAATCCTGGGTGATGAGAAATCGTAGCTTTCCAAGTCCTTTTGAGTCACCGTTTTCCACTTTCTTAGTGGGACCTGCTTGGGGATTTCATCACCCCAAGGGACGATTCCAACCACGCGTATCGGCGGGGTATATAAAGGGGGAGAGCGAAAGCTATACCTCAATCCAACCACGTAATTGGCGAAGCGTCGGGATGACGTGAAGAGTTGGTCCGAGCCTTTAGTATCTCGCTAAGGTTCCCGACTCACGCTTGTAACGGGTTGGTGTTCACAATTTGGGCCTCACGTACCGGGTGTATATCAAGGACTCCTTAGCAACCATGTGCATCCTAGAGTAGAAAACTTTGTTGACCATACCCATTTCTACTAATCTTAGGGTTGTGCTGTTTGAAGTGTCTTTCTCGTGCAAAAACCAGTGATTATCAGTTTGACCAAGTCTTTTATGATTGGTATATTTTGGGTCCTTTGCCTTACCCATCCATCCAAACATCCAACTTAAACTTATCCTTTGGCGGACCTGTCCCTGTCTTGTGGCGGACCTGTCCTCGTGCAGTGGCGGACCTGTCCTTGTGTTGTGGCGGACCTATCCTTCTGCAGTGGCGGACCTGTCCTAGTGCTGTGGCAAACCTGTCCTTGTGCTGTGGCAGACCTGTCCTTGTGCTATGGTAGACCTGTCCTAGTGCAGTGGCGGACCTGTCCCTGTGCAGTGGCGGACCTGTCCTTTGACCACCCTATATCATCACTTGGCATTCATTGTCCCTCTGTTTTGAACATCGATACGACCATTCAGCATCCAAAACAAACATCTGAACGTCTGTTCCGAGCCTCCATCCCTTTGTTCTAAAAGTCATTTATCCTGAACAGTCTTTTGCTTGTTTCGAGAGTCGTTCGTCTACCCTGAGACGCTCCCCATCCATCCTAAACCCACTTTCATCTCCGATCTCCGTTATCCGTTATAAACCTCGTTGGAGTTGTCATCCAAGTTGACCTAGGTATTCATCCCTAATCACAATCATCGTAACTAGTTTAGGATCGCTATTCGTCTTCAGTCAGTTATCCTTTTCGACCCAATCAATCCGCTTCTATCTCAAGTTGGATTCGATGTCGTTATCATACATCTTTCAATCAATACCTAGTGTTACCAAAGATCCTTCTTAAACTCGGTTGTGGATCTCGGTCTTCATCATATTTATCATCACATCAATCCTAATCATCAGATCGATCCGATCCCCACATCATCAAACCTATCCAAATCAAGACCCGAAATTTAGGTTAATCCAATATCTACCAATCAATCCAATCTGATTCCATCAAGCCAATCCACGTCGGCCTAACCAATCGTCATCAACTAGTCTCCCATCAAATCAAATCAATCTTTCATCATCAATATCTACCTCATTATCTTGCATGCCCGTTCAGACTCGATCACAAGCAAAGAAAATGGCCGACCAACAAACCCTGAATGCCCAATCGAACAACCCTCAAAATCCCACCAACACAGTCAACATCTCACCATATCCTAATTATGGTGCTAATATCCCTCACGATCCCCACAACGGCACCTCATCGCAATCCAATGTGGATGGTCAAAACACGTCACCACCTGGGGAGGAAAACATGGCTGATCAACCCGAGCTCACATTCGAGGAACACTTCAGCAACCCTGTTAATGCACAAATGACAGAACGCCTTCTTGAAAGACATGGTGACAAAATCTTGGCTCACTTGATTGACAAAGGTGTTAAGTTGCCCTCAGGTGTCGACTTATCCAAGTATGGTACCTCCACATCTAACGTACCCCAAGGTCCACATGACATCCCCAGTAGCTCGTATGTCCCCAACGTTCCTTCCGTAGAAGGTTGGCATCAACCTGAGTTTGGCAACGCTGTCCTGTATCTCGTTGGCAATCCCACACATCCCACCATCTCAGTCACGAGAACACCACAAACCATTGATCCCAATGATCCTTTTGCCTATGGCATGCCACAAAACGTCCCGCAACCACAACCATTAATGCTACCGGCACCACCCCCCTCGAACCCGCTTCCTGTCAACACTAGGGGCAACCCTTTCGCCGCTTTGCCCCCACCTCCCGAGACAACCAATCCTCCACCATCATCATTCATACCTCAACAACCGCCCCAATCTAACAATCCTCCACCATCGTCATTCATACCCCAACAACCGCCCCAATCTAACAATCCTCTGCCATCGTCATTCATCCCCCAACAACCGTCCCAATCTAACAACCCTCCTCCATCGTCATTCATATCCCAACAACCTCCCCAAGCCTATGCTCCCACTAGCATTCAACAACCTCCCTCGCACAACATCTCAATCGCACCTCCACCTCAACAACCATTGGTCAATCCCCTATTTTCAACACAACCATCACAACGTCAATCACAAGGAAATCAACCTTGGCCTTCAGCCTCGACCATATCTCCGTTCCTTGCATCCATTTTATGCCCGCAAGTGCAACCACCACATAACATCCCATCTCGCCCACCACAGCCGCCAACTATGCATCAACAACCACCCCATCATTACAACTATTATAACCAGCAACAATATCAACAACAACCCTCCTATGTGGCATCGTAACAATCATATCAACACCCCCAATATCCGCAAGCCAATCAGCAACACCTTCTCCCTACTTCCCAACAGTACGCCACCCATAACCATCTGACCCATCCATATCACGCCTCACAACAGCAACCTCTTTATCAGCAAGGTCCCTTGGCGTATCAGCAGGGGATGCCACTTCCTCATCCATATGCCCATCTCCAAACATCATCTCAGAATCCATAATTGTCCTACCATCAATACCCATCCAACACACCAGCCAATGCAGATATCCTAGAAATCAAAGCCACACTGAAGGATCTCTAGGCAGGGACTAGCAAACAATCGTTCAAGTTCGAAGATATATGCTCGTATCCGTATGATCCCTCCATCTCACTGATTCCCTTCCCCAAACATTTTGAGATGCCAAAATTTGACAAATATAAGGGGAACAAAGATCCTAAGGCCCACTTACAGGAGTTTTACTTCCAGTGTCAAGAAGTGATCCACAATGACAACTATCTCTTGCGCCTGTTCCCCCGAAGTCTAGGAAGCAACGCGCTAGGGTGGTTCATGACCCTCGAAAAGGGATCTATAAAATCTTTCGCAGACTTGTCAGAGAAGTTTGTCTCCTACTTCTCCTTCAATTTGGAGAAGGATACTGATACCTTGGATCTTCTCAAAGAGAAACAATGTGAAGGGGAAACCTTTACTAGCTGCCTCCAGAGGTGGCGTGCCCTAGCAAGCCAAATGAAAACCCCTTTGAAAGAAAAGGATATGGTCACCCTCTTCGTGGAGAACTCTCATCCTGACATGGCTCATAACTTCCGATTACATTGTGTCACCACTTTCGCGGAGGTAGTAGAGAAGGGACCCATCCTTGAACGTGCCCTTGTTGCCAAGGGGCACGTCAAAATATATAATCAAAATAGGGAAAGGACATTCAATGACAAGCCACGTTTTTAAAACAAAAACAAAAATTGCAGTAAATGATGGTGTCACTGACACTAAACATGTCCACATGGCCCACACATCCCAGAAACAACAATCCATACCTAATGTCATATCCATACCGCAAGGGACACCCCGTCCTCCCCAACAGTCCAATCAAAATAACCAAGGGAACACTAAACGCCAGTATGCTCAACTAGGAGAACCCTTGAGTGTCATCTTCAACAAACTGTTGCAAATCAGCTATCCGATCATGTACCCTGTCACCGAGCCACTCGATGAATCCAAACCTAAGCCCGCATGGTTTAGGGAAAATAAATATTGTGAGTTCCACAAAATCAAAGGACACTCTTTGAATAAGTGTCAAGGTCTGAAAAACTATGTCCAGGATCTCATAGACCGAGGTGACATCAAAGTTGACCCTAATCAAGCTTCGTCGTCCAATGTTCAATTGCAGATCTATCAAAACGTCTTCCCGAACCATAACCAAGGCCCGAGCACTTCCAACAATAATCCTCAAAATAACAGCACAAATAACGTGAGCTATAAGAATGTACCCCTCAATTACGAGGGTATTATTCATTACATTGAGCAAGTAGAACCTCGTGTATCCATGATACATGTCAAAGCTAAAGACCCTCAATGTGTTGTTACCACACGACGAGCCCGCATCACCATTCCTGCAGCCTCTGCACCCGCCCAACCGACTCTTGTAACCTCCTAGTACAATATCCTTGATCACTTAGGAAAAACCCCTACACATATCTCCATTTTGGATTTACTCAAGTCTTCCCCCGTGCATCAAGAAATCCTCAACAGAGCTCTACAGGAAACCCATGTGCCTAATAATATGGATCCTACACAGTTCCAAGCCTTGGTAGGACACCTGGCTTCATCCCACCAACTACATTTCAGCCAAAATGATATGCCCAACATTGATGCCAATCACAATCGCCCCTTACATATTGAAGTCGTGGTTGCCCGACATAAAATAAAAAGGGTCTTGGTAGATAATGGCTCTGCCCTCAACTTGTGCACCCTAAAATTCATAAAACAGGTGGGGTATACCCAAGCGGACTTAAGCAACCAGATTATTACAATCAAGGCTTATGATAATGCAGAAAGGAATTCAAAAGGGATCATCAATCTTCCTGTCCAAGTGGGACCGGTAGTTCAGTACATCACCTGCCATGTCCTTGATCTAGACTTATCATATAATCTCCTTCTCGGTCGTCCATGGCTCCATGCTATGCAAGCCGTGCCCTCCACCTACCATACGTGCCTCAAATTCTCAGTCAACGGACAAGAGGTCACCATCTATGCCGACCCCCAACTATTTGAATATTGCCGCGCTCTAGAGGCATCATTTCCCCATTTACATTATTGTCCTGGGGTTGAAATGGGGGTATCTCAGTCATCACCCGTTTATCCACCATCCACCGTAATAACCGCTCCATCTTCCATTGATCCTACAGTCACAAAAGTCCAGATCATTGACAAAGGGTGTGGCGAGTACGAAATGCACACTACTCTTAATATAGCGACCATGCCACCGTCACCACACAAGTATGGTCAACCTTCCCATGCTACCCCAAAGGAAGACAAGACTGTCACCTTTCGTAGCAAAAATATCCCTACCACCACCTTCGTATCCCCAAGTTTCAAGACAGATGCGCCAGAAGAAGACATAAGCCAATGGGTTTACCGAGAAGAGCCTCAGCCAGAAACTTCTCTCAAGGAATACTTCCAAGAAAAGTACCCTTGGCCGAAAAAGTTTGTGGAAAAGCATAACTATCAAGGCAGAGGCCTAGGAAAGCAAGAACAAAGGTGGTTACAACCCATTGATACGTCTCCGCTACCAAAAAATGTGGGCATTGGGTATGACAGAAAGCAAAAAGGCCCCGAAACATCGTCTAATGCTTCGAATAGTGTAGTTGTGGACAATAGCTCATTGGAAGACATACCTGAGGAAGAATTCATCATACGTGCGTACGATGACGTCGATCACGCCGACCTATCTTCCATGTTCGAATGCCTATCCGTTTGCACTATTAGCCTATCCCTTTGCCATCCTGAGCTCATTGATTGAGACCTATGAGCTAGCACACCTGTCAGTATGTCGGCGGATACCTATGTCAACCTCATGGGATTGGGGGAAGATGAACACTCCAGTCGCAAAAATGAGAATAAGAAAAATAACAAACGGTCATCTAGTGAAAACCTCCCTGAGGCACTTCGTGACCTTGAAAAAGTAAAAATAAAGGACACATCTGATGGCGAAAACCTCGAAGAGGCGCTAGAAGATGGAAATGTTCATCTTCCCCTTATGGGAACTCACTTATCTACCCGATCACCTCTTTTGATTGAAGAGACTCAAGAAGTCAATCTGGGAACTGTTGAAAGTCCTAAGGTCAACTACGTAGCCAAGTCACTCTCAGAGCAAGAGTACCTGGTCATCGTGCAGCTACTCCAAGAGGGAATTGTTAACTTTGCTTAGTCATACTCAGACATGCCAGGCTTAGATCTCGCCTTAGTGGTTCATCACCTAGACATCCGCCCAGATGCTAAGTCTGTCAAGCAAAAACTCCGCAAAATGCATCCGCAAGTCGCGTTGTTAGTCAAGAAGGAATTGGAGAAGTTACTGGAGGCATGATTTATCAGACCAATTGACTACTCCGAGTGGATCTCCAACATAGTGTCGGTCGCTAAACTAAATGGTGACATTCGGGTCTGCACAGACTTTAAGGATCTCAACAAAGCCTGCCCAAAAGATGACTTCCCCCTGCCCAACATTGACATGTTGGTCGACCTAACAGCAGGACATGAGATGTTGTCCCTTATGGATGGCTTCTCTGGGTATAACCAGATCTGAATCACACCTGAGGACCAACACAAAACCACCTTCACAACTCCTTGGGGCACTTTCTGCTACAATGTTATGCCCTTCAGTCTCAAAAATACGGGGGCGACATATCAGAGGGCAATGACGGTCATCTTCCATGAACTCATACACATCATCATGGAGGACTATGTCGACGACCTATTAGTAAAATTCAGAATACGAGCAGAACATCCTGCCATCCTGAAAAATATATTTGAGCGGTTAGAGCACTACAAGTTGCGACTAAATCCAAAAAAGTGTCTTTGGGACCACTTCCGGAAAGTTGTTGGGTTTCATAGTCTCTCGCAGGGGCATTGAGATTGATCCCGCTAAGGTAAAAGCTATCCTAGACATGCCACCTCCACGCAATCTCAAACAATTAAGAAGCCTTCAGGGGAAGATGCAATCCATCCGTCAGTTCATAGCCCAGCTGGCAGACAAGTGTCAACCATTCACTCATCTTCTGAAAAAAGATTCCACCTTCCGATGGAACCAACAATGTCAAATGGGGTTCGATAAAATTAAGGAATATTTAGCCCATCCACCAATATTGATGCCACCTATTCCCGGCAAACCCCTCTTGCTCTACATCTCCGCCACTTCAATTGCGTTGGGGGCATTGTTGGCACAGCATGATGAGTCGTCGAAAGAAAGGGCAATCTACTACATCAGTCGGACATTGGTTGGCTATGAGCTAAACTACTCCCCCATGGAAAAAGTTTGCCTTGCACTTGTCTTTAGCACACAGAAGCTTCGACATTACATGCTTAGCCATCCAGTTAAATTAATTGTCAAGATCGATCCATTGAAGTACCTATTATCTAGAACCACTCTGACTGGCCGCATGGCTAAGTGGGTCATGCTCCTCAATGAATTCGACATAGAATACGTGGACCGCAAGGCTATCAAAGGGAAGATAATTGCAGACCAGTTAGCGGAAGCTCCTCTAATTGACACTCACCCATTAATCACGGAATTCCCTGATGAGGAAGTCTTCTCTGTTGATGAGACCCCTACGTGGACACTGTATTTTGATGGATCATATACACATAATGGATCGGGGGCAAGAATTTTATTAGTTACCCCTCAGGGTGACTACATTCCCAAGTCATTTAGAATAGCATTCCCTTGTACCAACAATATGGCCGAATATGAAGCTCTCCTCACCGGTCTCAAAATTGCGAAACAGTGGCACATAACTCAGTTGAAAGTCTTTGGTGATTCCTTGCTAGTCATTAGGCAAGTTAATGATGAGTTCCTAACCAAGGATGATAAGTTGTTACCCTATAAGTGCATGGTGGATGATTTCAAGAAATATTTCACCTCTATACAATTTGAATAGACTCCCAGGGTACGAAACAAAGCAGCCGATGCGATGGCCACTATTGGCTCCCTCCTGGACATGCCCAAAGACCGAACAGAGTGTGAGTTCCTTGTAGAACAACTTTTAATCCCAGCATACGATATCCCTGAGACTGACATGGTGTGCGAAATTGTGGGTCCCACCTCCCCATGGTACCAAGACATCTATACCTACCTCTGTGATAACATTATACCCCCAGACCTTACCCGTAACCAACGCAAATCCTTCATTCATCACTCTTCTCAATACGTCATCGTCGGTAACACGCTGTATCGTCGCAGGTATAATGGAATCCTCCTTAGATGTCTAAATGAGACTGAAGCCCATACTACACTAACGGAGGTACATAGCGGTGTTTGTGGAGCACATTCAAATGGTATGGCTCTGGCCAAAAGGATCTTACGAGCTGGATATTATTGGCCTACGTTGGAACACGATACTTGCGAGTTTGTGAAGAAGTGTCTTCCATGCCAGCAACACGCAGATTTAATTCATGCTCCAGCACAAGATCTTCAGCCCCTCCTGGCACCATGGCCATTTTCTCAATGGGGTTTTGACTTGATTGGAAAGATTCACCCACCATCATCCGACGGCCATACATTCATAATCACCGCCACTAAGTATTTCACCAAGTGGGTGGAGGCAATGCCCCTTTCACAAATCACCAGCATTCAGATCTCCAAATTCATCCTTCACCATATTCTCTGCAGATATGGTATCCCGTCCACCATCATTTCCGACAACGGAAAACCATTCAAGAACCAAGCCATGAAACACCTATGCGATACCTTCCATATTCAGCACCGTTGGTCAACGCCGTATTACCCCCACGGTAATAGTCAGGCGGAAGCGACCAACAAAACCCTCATCCGTATTCTCAAAAAGGTTGTCAATAACACTGGATGAGATTGGCACCTCCATATTCATCCTGCCCTCTGGGCATATCGCACATCCATCCGCACCCCGACATGCGCCACCCCCTACTCTTTGGTGTTTGGTGCTGAAGTCGTCTTGTCAATCAAGGTTGAACTTCCATCAATGAGAATCTCTCTTAAGAACCTTATCAGCGAAGAGGATGCTCGTGTTGCGTGGCTTGCACAGCTAGAGTTACTGGACGAACGAAGAATAAAGGCCTACGACCATCTGCAAGCATATCAGAATCGCCTCAAGCGTAGTTACAACAAGAAGGTTCATCCTCGCCAATTCTAGGTGGGCGAGCTTGTCCTTAAGGAGAACCAGCGTACTCAGCAAGACCAAGACAAGAAAGAAAAATTTGAGGAAAATTGGTTGGGGCCCTATATCATAGCTGCTAAATATGGATCTGGGGCATATAGGTTGACTACTCTTGAAGGAGAACCCCTTGACGAGCCTATCAATGTCATGCATTTGAAAAATTTCTACGCCTAAATCTGCCCTGTTACCCCACCTGGTCAAAAAGTCAAAAAAATCAAAAAATAGTCAAGAAATAAATCCGTCCTATGGTGAAAACCACCTTTTTGTGGCGCCTTATACAAGTATGGGTGGTGAAAACCTGGTAACATGCATCATCCATAAGAGGGCTTAATCATTATCTACCTGACATCCTAGTTATTTTATGCCGACTTCCGCACTATCACCCTCACCCATCTCTTCCCAGGCTGCTTGGTAAATATTGATTGAGCATTGGACAATCCACCTAGTCTATCCCCCCATTCCTGAGCTTTTCGGTATCCCACTTTGAGCTTTCATCATTCACACTCGTGTCCTCAGGTAGAATCATCTGTCGTGTCAGTCTTCACCTAAGTCCCATCCTGTCGCGTCCATCAGTCGAACTACGTTGCCCCTGCGTTGTCATGTAGGCAAGGTTGATCATTTGATTCGCCCCCGGGGCATTTGTCCATCATCATCGGTTCCCACTTGTCTTTTCTTCGCTTTATCCATGGTTTCTGGAACTACGAGGGCTCTGCGCTTTCACGTAGGCAAGGCTAATTTATGATCGACCCCTGAACCCCTAGGTCTGTAGGTTATGTCGGTCTTTTATCAAGTTATGCCCACATCTAACCAGTTCTTAATAAACGAAATTCCCTTGTGTTACAAGATCTTGTCCTTCGATAACATCATGCGCCAACTGAATCATCCTACTTTCGCATCCATCTTTGGTCTCAACAGAATGAATCCTTCCTAGCAAACCTCGCCAATCGCATCCACCATCTCGATTCTATGGCAAAGGACCTTTTGTCTTGATTATGATCTTTTTATGCTTTCGAATTTGGTTTATCATTTTAGGTTCCTTCCCATCACTTGTGAAGATCATCTTAGTCCATCATACCATGGCGTACTTTGACCTGCTGAAATGGGGGCATACCTTGATCTTTTGTTTTGTCTGCTGTCTTCTCAAGTTATCCCTCGTAAGACCCACCAAGATCTTCGAGATCTTGTGTTACGCTGGGACAACTTTGTGTGTTTGTGGTTATTACAACACCAGCCCCGACCGAGGTCATCACGACCTCGGGGTGTTGGGATAACCTTATTGTTTGTTGTGTTTGTTTCATGTGTAGAGTATTCGCTCGCCTTGGTCTTCTATATCAAGGTGCTTGGTACTCTACGCTATAGTAAAAATCAATGCTCCAAAGATGGCAAAATCTCATTTTCACTGCATTTCCACCACTTTGCATGCACCCTTCATTTCCATCATAACCATCGCTTATGATTTCGGTTGTGCAAGTACTCTCATTTTTTGTTCCTCTTGGGTCCTCTTCCTCTCAGGATATTAACGATTGTTTTTAGCAAATGCACTCTTCCATCCACCCTATCGCCTATCTGCATTTTCATAATGGTCTTTATTGACATTTAGGTGCATTGTAAGCATTTACCTTTTGTGCATCCATAAATCATATAAACATGCATAAATCGTCCATCCACATGTGCATCCACAAATCATACATCATAAATCATATAAACACCTGCATCCATAAATCATATATCATAAATCATATAAACATGCATAAATCGTCCATCCACATATGCATCCATAAATCATATATCATAAATTGTCCATCCACATGTGCATCCATAAATCATACATCATAAATCATATAAACACGTGCATCCATAAATCATGCATCATAAATTATATAAACATGCATAATTCATCCATCCACATATGCATCCATACATCATAAATCATAGAAACGTTTACATCAATCATAAATCATTCATCCATAAAAACATAAATCATAAAGCATAAATTATCCATATAAACATGTGTATATATATGTATATGGAACCACATCATGAATCATCTCATATAGCCACATAAAAGAAACATCATACATAATGTCAATAGAGGCCATCACACAATCAAAATAATAAACATCATGTCATAATACAATACATCTCCATCATATATCGCCTAATAAGATACAAAATGCAGAAATGCAGATCACCTCTGCCCTCTGACGACATGCACAAACCATCCATCATGTATCTGCCAAAAATAACCAATGTCCTGCATCTGACTGCTCTACTGTGAGCTGCCCACATCTGACCTCTATGGAGAATCAGGTGCTGGCCCTCTGTGTGCTGGGGTCCCCTGGTACTCACGGGTGGGTGTCCCCTGGTAACCGTCGTATGGAGACGGAGTCCGCCGATAGTCGCTGAAACCCATGGTGCGTGTCCCTAATAACTGGGATGGCCCTAGTGGTTGTGGACACTGACTGACGTTGCGCGTCGTGCGCTGCGCTGGATCTAGAACAACCTGTTCATATACCCCTCTCTAATAACTAGTCTGCTGCATAAACTCATCCCTCTGCCCAGCTATCAGTCTCGCGGCATTCCGCTCATGCCTATACCGATCTTGGTCTGCGTTGATCGTCCGCCGCTCTTGTGCCCAAGCCTTCTGAACTAGTATCAACTGTTGTATCTGCTTTGCACCTCTATCCCTCTCTGCCTGCATCGCCTATAACTGTGTATGCAACTCCTGCACATCTGTCCCTGGACCTCCCCCCTCAACCAGCACCCTCTGCAACTGAGCCCGTGTTGCATCCCTCTCGCCCTGTAATGTCTGCATCCACGACTCTGCAGCATCTCTCCCTCTGTGTCGCCTACCCCCGCATCACCGTTGCATCTCTATCCCTCTGTAGGGCCTGCAATCTCAGCTCAGCCGAATCTCGCTCTCGTCGCAAGCTAGATGTTTGCGCTATCGCGGTATCTCTCTCAGCGAAGCGACTGTGCCTCTGATTCGGCCATTTGCCTCTCGCTCTGTGCTACCTGAACATGTGCCTGTAACACATCCATCCCCACCTCTAGCACCTCCACCTGTGTCTGTGCCACATCTCTCTGCCTCCACTGTGCGCACCCTGTCCCTGAACTCAGCTAGCTCTCTTTGCATACTCTTTGCATCCCCTGTCTCTCTGCTGCCAGCCTCTTGTGCCGCCCCCTCTCCCACTAAACCCAATCCCTCCATCTGTATCATCTGGCTATGCACCTCTATCTGCAATCTCTCCACCTCATCCCGCAGGTTCACAGTCTCATCCCGGCTCTCATATCTCTCTCACCAATCTCTACTCATACTTTGATGCTAGCCTGACTAGCTCCATGTAGTCTCTCTCACCCTGAGCCAGTCGGGCCTGCCACTCCTCCCTCTCCACCTCCACTGTGATCCGCTCTATCTCTGCCTCTCGTACTCGCTGCTCACTCTGTCGCAATCTATCCACTGTCTCCCTCAATACCACAACTAGATCCTCCCCCGTGGGTGGTGTCGCTGCTAGCGGTGCTACATCATGCACATCTGAGTCAACCTCCATCTCCCGCAAATGGTACCTCTCTCTCCGCTGATAGCTCCATCTCGTCCAGATCTATCACCATAGGAGCTCCCTGCTGTCGCTGTCATCCTCTGGCCCTTGCTATCTCCTGTCCCCCCTGTTCTCCTAGGTCTCTATCCATCTCCTCTCGGGCTCCATATGCCTCATCTCCTCCAACGGTCTCCTGTCCTCCCTGTCCTCCTAGGTCTCTGTCCATCTCCCAAGCTCCATATGCCTCCTCCCCTCCAGCTGTCTCCTGTCTAGTCCTCTGTCCTCCTAGGTCTCTGTCCTCAGCCTCATCCTCCGCCATCTCCATCCCCTCTGGCCCCGCTGGCCTCACCCTGTGTACCATGTGATCCTCCTCGACCTCTCGGCCTCCTCACTCCCACCTCCTCGGCCCCAGCCCCTCACCTCCTCCATCTCAACCCCTATCCCCTCTGCTTTGTCTACTCCCCGACCCCTCCGCTGTCGTAACCTCCTCCACCTGCCTATCACCTGCTCCTATGCCTCATGTCCTCTGTGTCCCCTCGGCGGTCCGGGCGACCTAATTACCCTCACTCGCCTCTCGTCCTCTGACCCAAATCCTCGTGCTTCCTCAATCGGCACGGCTGGTGTAATCCACTCCACTGGATGTCGCCTAAACCACTCCCCATAACGATCTGTCGTCCCTGCATCTTGTGGCCCCTCGCCTGTCCGAATAGGGTCTGAACACCAGTTTCTCAATGTCACTCCAAACGCTGCGCAGATTCATCCTGGCTCCCCAAGGTCGCTCCCGTATCTGTCGTGAAAACCGCACTCGACCTGCTGGAATATCCTGTCTCACCTCGAACAGTCTTGTCACCCGATCCGGTCGATGCAACTCCACTACGTATGGCATGCTCCCAATAATGTAGCATCGAGTAAAGAAGTAACCACTATGCAGCCCCTCCTCCTTGGACCACCCCCTGAATCGCCGCATCATATATGGCCTCCACACTATATCCACTGCCTGCATCCTCCATACGTCCACCTCCTGCATCTCTCAATACTGCACTAGCGTCCCTGTCTCTGCTCCCCACCACCACGCTATAGGCAGCGTGTCATCCTGCTCACCCACCCTCACCATAGTCGTCCTAGCAACGCGGATATGCTCCCAAGCCCCCACCTGTAGTAATGTCACATGTGTCACACTCAACTGTTTCTTGTAACAGATCACATGCATGTCCCGATACAGTTGGGCTAACATGCACGTCCCCCACGCAAACTATCCCTCCCGGCCCTCGATGATATGCCGGATCACCTCGACCGACCTCATAGACAAATACCGACCACCTCGGTCTGGCAGTAGTATACCACTAATCAGCCCGACCAGGTACAGCGATAGTACTGGTACCCTGCATGATACCATCCTGTCCACATCCAACTAACCCCGTTGCACTGGTAGCTCGTCACTACCAAACACCAAGCGCACGGACTCCTCCAGTGCCTCATCCTCTGACCAGCACTCGCTAATCGAGAGCCCTGATATCGGAAGTCTCAAAATCTGCCACACATCCTCTAGTGTCATCGTCATCTCCCCTATCGGTAGGTGAAATGTCGACGTCTCTGAATCCCATCGCTCTATCAAGGCTATCAACATGGCCCCATGGGCCTTGATTGTCGGATATGTCAGCATGTGTAGTAATCCTGCCTCCGCTAGCCTCTGATGATCCTCCCCGGTCATCCTCGCCATGCATCTCCTCAGCACCTCCAATCGTCTCTCTCGAACGGGCAAAATCCCTGTTTTCTACACACGCGAAACACGTCTTTGTCATTTTCATTCCTTTTTTTGTGAGTTTTGTAACCAAATGCAAAAATTTGAGAATATAAGAGAATGTAGCCACATCAAACTATTAAAACACGCATACTAGAAGCATGAACTCATCAAAATATAGTTCAACATTGACAAGGCAAGTGAACTTTTTGAATGATATGAAGAAATATGTTCTCATTAACTGCCATGATTGAAAGATATGCACAAAATGGATTTGTTGAAAATGGTTTAGACACCAACCTGGTGAGTTCTTTGGTCGCTGGTCATCGAGGGTGGTGAGTTCTTCAATTTCCCAAGTCAACTTGATTCCTTCATTCACCTAGGGTTCAGGGGTTCAAGTTCAGCACAACAACAGGGTTCATGAAAATGACTATCGAAAACGATAGTAAAAACTTTTAATTTAAAAACCTAATTTAGGGGTTTGAGCGAACCCCCATTCGCTCAAACCCCTCTATTATTTTTATTTTTTTTACATAACATTTTGGGGTTCACGCGAACGAGTGGGTTTGTTCGAACTATGGGGTTCGCGCAAACCCCATAAAATTGTTGACAAACAGACATTTCCTTTTTCCTTTCTCAACAGAATTGTAAACAAGTTTTGTGGGTTTACCCTTCAATGTATCCTCACTAGAAACTTCGATGATATCATGCATTTGACTGTGGTTAGCCATCTCCTAAGATGAGTTACGTGGAATTTTTTATAAATAAAAACAAACGAATTTGAAATGATGAAGAAACACAATTAATATAGTTGAATGAAAGTTAAGAAATTTTCAATACATGTTTATCAAATAACAATGATAGTATACTACAACTATTTAATTATAGAAAATAATAAATCAAGTTTGGATTATGACACATTAATATTATTATAATATCAATTAAATTCTTAATATATATTATTTTGATAATATATCATATTAAATTATAGAAATATTTTTAATATTATTATGTTATAATAATATATATTATATTCTATTTTATTTATATTATATTATTTTATTGTATTATAGCATTGTGGTATTTGAAAGGGTTTAGATTATGGGGTGAACTCACAAGCTTTCACAATATTTGCTCAAAAATAATGTTTTCTATAAGATTTCACTTGAGTAGTTGGCAATATTTTAGCAGCTTATCTAGATAAAGCAAACAATTAAAATAGTCATTCCTTTTATAGAACATAAAAGAAGCTGTGTTTTTTAATGGATTGCATTTCCAAGAAAAAAATAGATTGATACAGAGGTTGATGCAGAAAAAATGGATAAATGAAAAGCTTGGTTATCTGGAAGTTTTGGCATAATGGATAGTTGGGGACATTTCTATATAAGGAACAACTTGATTTTACTTATCTAGCTTATCACAATAGAAAGGTTGTGATATTCAGCTGATCTAAATGAGGTCCTACCAAAGAACATTTATTTTTGAGCGAATACCACTCAAAGTCTGAGAGTTTACAGATGTTTGTAAGAAATAGTAAGGTAAATGTTTGGGTAAATAAACACCATTCTATTTAAAAAATAAGTTTTTAATTTCATATAATAGAATTAGAATAATAAATTTAAAAAGAGTCTTATTGCATGTTAACAAATTCAGCAGGGTTCAAACCCTCATGGAATTGTTGAGCTTGTAGGCCTTTGTATTTGTTGGGTCACTAAACTTGCAAGTTTGTTAGCCTGTTTTAATGCAGGGTAATAATGTCCAAGCTGGAAAGAGATCCTTCAAAATTTGCCTCTTTGACTAAGGCTAGTCTAAAATTCGTAATCCAAAGTTGCCTTTCTGATTAAGGCCAGTGTTTAAAAAATTCCTAATCAGTCTTAAGACTTTTTGAATTAAACAAAAAAAAAAAAGAAATTGGAGGCAACAATATGCAAACCTGAAAAGTTTTCTTCAATGTAATTATGAAGCACAAATTTATCGATGTGTAAAAACTAAAAAACACTCTTCGACCTTTCTTTTCCCCTTTGTTGGGAATTTAATGAGTGTAATTTTATGTTCTGGTTGTGGAAATATAAAGCTGAACTCTATAACTACCAAGTGAAAGTACAAAAGATATATAGAAAGGAAGCATCTCTGTAATGAATACTCTGTGACACATGTTTGTACTTTTACCTGACAATAAGTAGAATAAATTCTTGTATTCTTTTATTGTTTTTAAAATTATGGTCCCCATTTTTAGATTTTTTTAGATTTATCCTTTTGTGTAATTAGTTTAGATTATTTCATTATGTTATTCCTATGGCCATTTTTAAAATTATGGTCCCCATTTTTTAGATTTTTTTGGATTCATACTGTGTGTAATTATTTTAGATTATTTTCTTATGTTATTCCTATTGCCATTTTTTAAATTATGGTACCCATTTGTATTGCCATGCCACCAACTACAACAACTAGAGCCAATTTAAGGTCAAATTAAATTTCCAAACAAAACAGTAAATAGTGTGATCTTAAATATCAATTAAAAGACTTCCGTACAGTTTTTTCAAAATAAGAAAAAGAAATCAAAAAAGCAACATTTAAAAAATCTATGAAAGCATATAGAACGAACTTCACAAAAAAAAAAAAAAATAGAACAATTTAGGTTTAAGAGAACAAGCATTAAAAAAAAATAGGTTTCTTAAAATTTGATGGTCTTTTGGTGCTATATTGTGGACAATAACATTAATTCTATTGTGGTTTGGAAGTTTTATATGCCCTACTTTCAACAAAAGTACTTTCAGACAAAAACCTTTATTACATTAGTGTTTGAAATGATTCACGATTGACCATTGTGCCTTATTTCAAAGAAAAATTGAATGCCAACTAAATCTTCAAGGTCTTTTCAAAACATTAGAATATATAAAGATGTTATTTACGATTTACTATTAGACACTCAAATGGGAACCTAGACGTTAGCTTGGTTTGCAAGACATTTTAGAATGAAAATAAGCTTTATCGAGAGTTTCCAATACATTGAGATAGAACTTGAACATATCAGAAAACCTACAAGCAAAAATGGAGAAGATGCAACAAGAAACGAAAGAACAAATTTTCACAATATTAAAGGCGTTAAGCAGAGCTTTAACTCTGAATAGATTCAGAGTATATGAAAAGGAACGATAAAGGCCAAGCAATAAATATGGGCAGGCTATAGCAAAACAAAAGATGAGGCTATGGGTGTACATTTATAAAAAACGTAACAATACTAGTTTGATAGGATAGTTGTTCTATTTTGCTTTCACAAAGTGAAACATCACTATTTGCAAGAAATAGTGAGAGTGATTTGAAAGTTTGAAAGGTTGATGAGAAAAAATTTATTCAGTTGTCTAACTCCCAAAGCTCTCCAATTCATTTTAATAGATTATGACAATCTCGTGTTTTTATTTAAAAAACTGATTATAAAATAATTGTACTCTTGAAAATGTCTCAAATCTGACATCATTGAAGCTACAGATGTCACAATTTCTCGTGAGGATAACAAATGGTTAATTGTAGCAACAACGCAGGATGAGGTGCATGAGCCCATATTTCAGATGGCCCTAGATAAAGCTCTCTGGCCGAACAGGTTCAACGCCTGCTTCTACCAAGCTTGCTAGTATTTCCTAGGGAAAGAAATTCAAGACGCTGTGGAAGAGTCAAGAAAGAAGACCAAGATGCTAAGAGATATAAACAATACAAATATCATCCTAATACCAAAGAAGGATAACTGTGAGTCTTTTGCAGATTATAGGCCAATATCGTTGTGCAACACGATATATAAAATAATCGCCAAGGAAATGGCCAATTGTCTCAAGAAGATTCTGCCCCGCTAAATTTCAATGGAACAAAGCGGATCCATCCTAGAGAAGAACATATCAGATGGTATAATAATAGCCCATGAGGTCGTTCACACATTTAAAAAATTTACTAACAAAGGCATGCTAATGAAGCTGGATTTGAGTAAAGCCTATGACCGTGTTCGGTGGTGCTTTTTGATTGAAGTGATAGCAAAAATGGGATTTAGTGAAAAATGACTAAACTGGATTTTCTGCTGCATCTCAACCCCGAGATATTCGGTGGTTGTAAATGGGGTCCCCTGTGGTTTTGTCAACGGTGCAAAAGGATTGCGACGGGAAGACCCATTATCTCCCTTTCTCTTTGTTATCATGGCAGATGCCTTCAGCCGCAATATAACAAAGTTGAAACTCTCAGGCCATTAGAAAGGAATCATAGTGGCTCCATCATATCCAACAATATCCCACCAATTATTTTTGGATGATACAATTCTATATGGGTGCCCATCCTTAGAAGAAACAACTCTCATAAAGTCAACAGTGAACCTTTTCAGTACAGAAGCAGGCCAATTGGTGAATGCGGAAAAATCTAATATTTTCTTCAACACAAATAAAAGTCAACAACGTAAAACTGCCAACATAACAGGTTATATTATTGGTCTTCTCCCCTCAAAATACTTAGGCATTCCTTTGTTTGGAGGCCAAGTAAAGGCAGATCTTTGGGAGGATGTAATTAAGAAATGCAGGTTGAAAATTGATTGTTGGAGGGGGCATTGGCTAACAATGGCAGGTCAACTTACCATGCTGAAAGCAGTTTTGGCTGAGAT